>CM039519.1:31455122-31529075 GCA_022433055.1 Begonia peltatifolia
AAGAGACGAGTCGAACACAGGCGAGAGGAGAGGGAGGGAAGAGAGTGAAAAAGAATATGTGGCAGGCAATGGTTGGCATAGTTGGGTAGTGATCTAAGTCCGCTTGTTTTAACAAACGATTTAATCGTCGAGTTTATTCTTGGCGCGCCAACTGGGAAGTGGGGCCCATTCCGAGGTGGAGCCTACGGTAGCGATTAGTACGTGCGAGTGCCTGTGAGCCACAACTCCGCCCGACCGATTGAGTCCACCTACTTTACTTAGGGGAGATTACTATTCTGCCCCAAGTTGGGTTAATTGTTTTGGATGCGGTTGATGTTGGCGTCCACAAGATCTGACGGCTGATAAAGCACTTCAACTTTTGTGCTTCGAAGCATTCCTTAAAGCTATTTACCATCTCTACCCCTCCTTTTTTTTTTTTTTTTAATATATATATATATATATATATATATGTAATTGATTTATCTCTTTAATCTATTCTCTAGAATTGATTAATTTAATTATTTTGGAGAGAGAATACGTTTTAAATTTTCTCCCAAGTTGAACGAGGAGGACCGACCCAAGCAACATACTTTACTCTATTTTGAACGTGTCAAATTCTGTGTCCGAAACGGAGAGGACAGCCATCCTTGCAAGTTGGGTGAGTGATGAAAAGAAAGAACTGTCAAAGGGATAGGTGGGTCAACTTGTTACCATTTAATTTAACTCCTTCATTGAAGTTTGATTCCTAAAATTTATTATATCAAGTTTTATTAGTGATTTTTTTATTCTACCCGTGATTTTTTAACGATTCATATTTAGAGTAAAGTTCAAGATTTTTCAAAAATCAAATTTTGATTCATCAAAGGTATCTCACGATTTTACATGTTTGTAATTTTTTTTTGCATGAAATTTGAAAATTAAAAAAAAAAAAAAAAAAAAAAAACTTGTGTTGCTGTTATTGCTGTGAAGAATAGCGAATGAAGAGAACAGACAAGGAAAAGTCCTTCTCTGATTCGTCTTCTTCACTAGCGAAGAAGAACAGGGCAGCCCTAGGAGAGGGCCGCCATCAAACCAGAAGCAGCGGAGAAGCCACCGTCCGAGGAAGAAGGAACCTTCCTTGTTGCTGCAAGAAGGTGAAGCACTGCCATTCTCATCGGAAGAAGCAAATCGTTCCTCTGCCATCGTCATCCGTCGTTTGTCCGTCACTTAGCAGAACTGCTACCGACCGTCTCCGATTCGTTGTGAAAAAGTTTCATTTTTTTATTGGTTTCTACTCCTTTATTTTTTTCGTTCACTAAAGCAAGAAGAGTGAAAGAGGAGAGAGAAAGTAAAAAATGTGTGATTTTAGAATTTTTGTTCTAGTTGGTGGAAGAAAAAAGTTTGTGTTTTGATTTATTCAAATTATTTGAGAGAATTGATTATTAAGACTCGTATATGTTTTTAGTGAAATTTTAGTGATTAAATTTGAGATTTTTTTTTAAATTAAAAAAAATTTTGAAATTATTTAGGAGACTTATTCTGAATAATGGAAAGTAATACGAATCGGATGATCACGTTGAACAACTCCACTGAGGATTTTTTTATTGTGTACGATGGAGACGTCATTAATCTCGCTTGTTAAGATACGAGCCGGCTGATCGATAGTGGCGATTCAATACATGTTATTTCGCGGAGAGATTTCTTCATGTCTTATACTTCTGGTGATTTTAGAAGTGTAAGCGTGAAAAATGATAGCGTTGTAAAAGTCATTGGTATGAGAGACGTGCATTTGGAGGCCGACACCGGCAACACCTTGGTTTTGAGAGGTGTGAAACACATCCATGACATCCGCATTAACTTGATCTCGACTGACAAGCTCGATAATAAAAAGTTTTACAACATCTTACGTGATGGAAAATGGAAACTCGTCAAAAGCTCTTTGATTGTTCCGAGGGAGAAAAAATGTTTCTCATTGTATGTGTTACAGGGTTCTATAGTGACAGGTAATAAATATATGAAATTTGTGAATTCACCTCTGAAGAAAAAAGTTGAGAAGACTACGAAAAAGTCAGGTTCTCGGGTAAAGTCCAGGTTGGAATCTGATAGTATATCAAAGATATTAAGTCAATCTATTACAGATGTTCAGTCACTAGTTTCAATTTTACGTTAGTATGGTATCGTCAAAGGCAGAACCATGTGGAAAGTTAAAATTCTGAGGTGATATGATGTAACTATAGGTTATGTGTTGAATGTGTTCGAGGGTAACGATCCCTATATGGAGTCTTCAATATGTTCAGATGCAGTTCGTTGCAACAACTCTGATAGTTCAGTGATAGCATTGAAGAGAAGATGTGATTTCTTCTTAATTAAGTCTCTTAAGTTTAAGCGGGGCTTAAACTTGATCGGTGTCAGATGCTGAGTTGGCCCATCTGGGACCTTTGTTGTAGAGGATGTTATTTTTTATGGAGTTTTGCAGACTTGTTTCTTTGTACCAGAATTTCTTTAAAGGTAGAGATTGTCAGAGTTCAATATTATGGATTCGCTTTGTATTATGCCGAGTAACATGTTGGATCTCTCGTATAAAATTCGTGACAAAATAGAAATTATTAAGATTTGGTGTGACCCGATTTCTAATTGGATTACATCGAACCCGTATATCAATATTAAAATTTTTATATTTTCTAATAATACTTTGATTTACAAAATTCATTATATCAATTTTTATTAATAATTTCTGTTCTTTAAATTTTTTTCTTTTAAGATTTTCACAAAATTTTAGTTATATATTATTTTCTAGACGCACAACAGCCACCAAAAAAAAAAAGGGTTTGTTCACTGACTTCTTTTCTGTTGTTGGATATGGCAAGAGGTAGGAGTTATTTGACGAGTCAGACGAGCATGTTGCGGATAAATCCACCAATCACTCCCTCTCTACATTTTTTGGGTTCGGCGCTGGAATTTCAGACTACCACGCACTGGCACTGGCACTGGCACTCGCACTGAAACTGCACTCGCACTCAACTTGGATTAACCATCTCTATCGGAGAGAGTGAAAGCTGGTATCTTTTGGTTTTCAAAGGTGGCAGTAGCCCTGGTGGGAATGGCTTCAGCTTCCATTTGGAAACACGGTAAACTCTCCCAACTTCAGCTCGGCGGCCAAGCAGAAACCTTCCCCTTCTGCTTCTTCTTCTTTTAATTGCTCCACCATCACTCATCAGACCGCTTTCTTCCGCAGGAAATCGCAACCACGAAAATGGAGATAATGGTAGCTCATCATTTCTGGTTTTTTTTTACATTAATTTCTTTTATACACCTCAAATTCGGTGAATAGTATTTTTTTAGTGTGTTTGTTCATTTATTTGTACGATCAGTTTTACAAATTTTTCCTGAAATTTACAAACTTATTTACGCCTTCAAAGTGTTTGCATGAATGCCAACAAATTTATATCGAAAACTATGGTCGACTGAGCGTGGAGTCACAAAAATCTATTTGTTGATAAATTGTTTTAGGAGTTATTCCCTGATTATGACTACCGATGATGGCAGAAATTTCAGAAACATATCCAAAGCTCCCATTTTTCCTTTGCACTCGATTTCCCAACTGGGCTAACATTCAAATATTTTTCATTTATGCTAAAGCTATTTATTATTCACATCTGCTGCAAAAGGCTTCATCTCTGTTGGTAGTTACCCTTTTGGTCGTCAGATTAAAGTTACTAAATTTTATATACTGAATGTCGCTCAGGTGAAACATTCACTGCAGACTGGGACAAAAAGCATGGTCCAACTTCTCGAAGAAAGCCCATAAGACCATCTTCGCTCAGTTATCCCCAGACAAGTACATGACCTGGAACCACGTCGATCCAATTAGAAGAAGAAGGGAGAGATCAAACCTTATGTCATGGACTGGTCCAGGATTTACTCCAGCAGGTGCACACTATTCTTGCACCAATCAAGTAAATACATTCAAACTGTCTTCTGTAGAGTAGAAACTAAAAAGAAACTCGAGGATGGTTATAAACATTGATTTGCTCTAGAAAGCGAGCTATGTAAATTGTAAATTGTAAATGTAAATGTAATTGTAATTCAATCATAATTGCTTTCTCTATTTATATCATCAGTTTCAGTGTTGGAAACTCATTCTGTAACTGGGTTCACGTATAATTTTTCTTGTTTTGTCGTTGTGGTGTTAGATCAAGACAGACAGTAGATTACACAGCCACACTTGAAGATATATCATGTCAAAATAAAAATATAGAAGGTGGTAGATTCATCGAAAGAATCTATGTTGTGAAAATGGAAAAGTTGCCAGCTCTATGACACAATGTGATAATACGATGGATTTGATGGAGAATACCTGGCGTCAGTCTTTTATGCTATAAATGTAGACTCAGATATGCATGATTTCAGGTGAAGGGAGAGGGGATTTGTCCCCCCAATAATAATATATTAGGAGGTGTTGATTTAATTTTAGAGAGAGGAAGTAGTTTGATGAAGAGAAGTAAGGGAAGCGGGGGTGAAATCAAAGGGTAGTACAGATGGTTGGTTGGAGTAGTGGTTGGTGGATTTATTTATTATAAAAAAAAAGGGTAAATTGTAAAAGAAGACTCAACTACAAGTCAGCACTCAGCAGTTGAGTTTCCAACCAACTTTCCAATCTCGAGGAGGCAAGTCATAATTATGACCGACTCTCTAATGTCTTCATTAAATGGATGACCCGGCCCACAACAAACCAACACATTTAATACCTCAAAAAATACAAATGGTAGCTGCATACATACATACATACATATATATATATATATATATATATATATATATGTATGTATGTATATGTGCATGGGTCCTATGACCCATTGGTAGCTCGTAATGTCACACATGCACCCCGAATACCATATTATAATATAATTATCAAAAGAAGTAGCAAGGAAGGAATAATATCAACTCCATCCATTTATATTTTGTTTATTAAAAAAAAAAAAAAAACACTCCTCCGCTCTGCCTCTTCCCGGTGGCCCCCTCAATCCCATCAGCAAAAAGAAAATCACGCAGTTTTCTGCACGCGCCACTGCTTTTGGAGGCGCGTCGTAAAGGAGGAGAGAGTCAAAAGGCAAATGCAAAGGCAAAGGTAGACAGGTAGTTGAAGACCACAAGGCATCAACCTTGTTTTGATCCAAATCCAAATTCCAACCCACCCTTGTTTCTTTTTCGGAGCAATAATTCATCGGAGCCTGGCTTTGCAAACATTCGCTTTACACTTGGATTTTCTCTGCTTCATGCTCTCTTCCACTCTCTACTTTGAACCGCACTCTCTCTCGAACCAGGCGGAGCTCCCTTCTAGCCACCACTCTTTTCTTTTTATTTCCAGGTCCTTTTTTCAACTGATATGTAGTCAGCCTCCCCATTCGCATCTGCAAAGCATGAACGATGATGCATAAACGATACGATAGAAAGTATGCAAGGAGATTTTTCATGGCAACACAACGCCTTCTAGGCTTGCTTACACCTGGTATTGGATTTAGTTTTCTTCTGCTGCTTTCTTTTACTGTGGGTGTGGGATTCTTTACCCTTTGAGTTGGTGGATTTGATTGGAATCTCTCTCTCTCTCTCTCTCTCTCTCTCTCTCTCTCTCGTGCTGTAATCTATACGATTTCTCCCTAAATATGGACGGATAGCACCTAGACTAACCACGTCGCTGAATTCTGCGCATTCCCACTTGCCTTTTTTCTTTTGTTGAATCTCGAGATAGCCACATCCTTCATAATCTTACTGGCGCAAACTAGAAAAAATGAAATCTTTCTAACTACTTATATATCTAAAATTTCTTCTTGTTTTGTATCTAGTTTCCAGGTTTGAAAATGTGTGATTTGAGGCTGACGATTGGAACTGAAAAAGGACTCATCATTCAGCACTATAGTATCTTGCATTCTCCCTCAACAACATCCGTTGCTAAAGGGTGTAGTAATGCTGAGCAATCTGGCATAAGATGATAAGACTTTCAAGTCGTCTACATTAAACTCCACCACCTTGTCCGACGCCATATAATCATCTCATCCTAAATACAAATGGATGTGAAAGAGGTGGACAGAGTAGCTGTTGCTAAGCCAGTTGCTTCAAAGCCAACTTATTCTGGATTTAGATCCTTCTCGGAACTTCTTGCAGGTGCCATTAATGCTGCTCCCCCAAATATAAGGCCTGAAAATGCAGTAGCTGCCATCAGACCAAAAACGCTGAGGTTTAAATCAGCTATAAATCATGCACAAGCTGGGGTGACTTCTTCCCAGGTAACCTCTTTGTTTTCTGCCCTCCCTTGGAAGAATCTTTTAAGTCCCAGCCTCATAATGTGTCACATTTTCAGACCGAGATATTGTGCACTGAAAATGATCGTTCATCTGATAAAGCGTCGGATTGTAAACCTGTTGTTGTATACAAGCCTTTGGCAAAATTTGTATCAAAGGCAACTGTTTCTCTCTTGGCAAACATGGTAAGTTCTTGAATTGTTCCCCTGAATGTTTTGGTATATAAATATGTTTTTTGTATGTTTAGATGATTGTAGCTCTCGTGACGTGTTTAATTTATCCCACTTGACCAGGGAAACTTCAATACTCATAACCTGCGACCACCACCAGTTGAAGCCCATATTCAACCCCAAGACCAGAATAATCACAACTTCAAATCCCAAAGCAATTCAAATGATCAACAAAATATACAGTTTCAGGCTCAAAAACAACAGCCAATGAAGACATCTAAGATTTCATCACAGTTTGTAGAAGAGGATCCCAAATCAACAATGCCGGCAAGTTGTGACCGCCCTTCATATGATGGATACAACTGGCGAAAATATGGGCAAAAACAAGTCAAGGGAAGCGAGTACCCGCGGAGTTATTACAAATGCACTTACCCGAACTGCCCTGTAAAAAAGAAGGTTGAAAGATCGTTAGATGGACAGATAGCAGAGATAGTTTATAAGGGCGAACACAATCACTCGAAGCCTCAGCCTCCCAAGCGCAACTCGCTGGGAACACAAGGGACGGGATTTGTATCTGAAGGGGCTGCACAAATAACCAATGATCCACCATGGAGTAGTAGCATGAATGAAAGAATTGGAAGTGTCCAAGGTAGGCTGGAAAACCAAAGTGAATCTGGATTGGCTGCACATTGTTATCAAGGAAAAGTTGCACATTCCCATGATCCAGTGGCAAATATAGCTCTTAATCAGGGTGGGGTAACTCCTGATCATTCATGTGGAATGAGTGGAGAATGTGAGGAAGGAAGACAGGGTATTGGAATCGATGAGAATGAAACTATGAATAAGAAAAGGTAAGAGACAGTTAATTTGGTAGCCATGCAGCAAGGCTAAGGCCCTTAGACTTGGACAAGGTTCGAAGGACTGCAAACATGAGTTAGTTTTGAACTAACGTTTCGTCTCCTTGATCCCCCAACTCTCCTATACTTGCAAGTATTTTAATCTAAACAATCATGCTAGGAGACCTCTTCAACTAAGCATAGTTTGAGCAACATCTTAATATGTCGTGCTTATTGATTTTGTGTTTTTTTATTAAATCTGCAACCAATGAGTTAATGACATGTTAGTATCGTTGGATAAATCTCATTTTTATGATGGGTTTGCAAGGAGAGAGGCCAGAGAGCACCCAAGTGAGTTTCAGACCTACGCGGCTAGTCTTAGTCAGCTGTTTAGCTGGCGCGAGACAATTTATTATCTACATTTTATGACTGCCCTTTAATAAGAATTATAGTCCTTTTAACTAAGTTTGTACTGATATTTTGCTTCAGGAAAGTTGAAAACCAATCTAGTGAAGCAAGTGTATTGCCATATGAGGGGGTGCAGGAGCCTCGTGTTGTGGTGCAGAACTCGGCAGATTCTGAGATCATAGGCGATGGCTTTCGCTGGAGGAAATATGGACAGAAGGTTGTAAGAGGAAATCCATATCCCAGGTAAATACCTAAAGTGCCTGCAATGTCAGAATACATGAAATATCCAATCCTTCTGGTATCATCTTTAAACGAACATCTGCTTCAAACATTTTTCTTCTCATTTCTGCCAAAAACAATTCTGTCTATATCTCCAATTCTGCTACCAAGTGTAATAAAGCTAAATCAATGGACCTTCGTTAACTTAACATGGAACTAATTACGACCTGATATCAAACTTAAAGCTTAAAGTAGTATAATTCTTTTTCATGGTGATGAGCAGAATTCTGCTGCGCAGGAGTTACTACAGATGTACCAGCCTCAAATGCAATGTGAGAAAGCACGTGGAGAGAGCTTCAGACGATCCAAGATCATTCATCACGACGTACGAGGGAAAGCACAACCACCAAATGCCGCCCAGAAACAAAAACGCAGTGGCTTATGAATCAGAGTCTCAGGCCAACACAAATAAAGACAGAACTTGATCAATACAAAGAAAGTAAAGTCCTGGTTACCCTTGAATCAAAAAAGGCATCTCAAACTCAGAAATGCACAATCCAACCGATTCCAATGTCTGCCATTAAAACGATAAGCGCAAAGTTTCCGCTTCCTGATGAAGCCAGACTTGTTGAGTTTCTTTGATCCTTGACACCTTATAATTACTGCCCTCTTTGGATTTTTGTTCTAGAAATGTCTCATAAATTAGTTATTGACATTTGCTTCTACTGCTGTGTGAAATAAATCCAACAAGACAATAAAAATGCATTGTCACGTCTCTATTGTCATTCAAATCCATGTTATTGTGTATACTCCTCATTTTCTCAGCTGACTTTTCTTTTTATCTTAAAATTGTTGGCGACAATTAATAGATGAACATCTCGAATACAATGCACGTTGAACTATCTGAAGCTGACAGGTACAAGCTTCCAAACTTGAGAAGAGAGGCAGTTTACTTAAAGTAAGAAGTAGATATATTTCATGTATTTGACGGAAAAGCAGGCAGACAGATTCTACAGGTCTTATTGAACTTAACAAAAAACCTTTAAAACTCATCAGTGACGTTTATTTGTAATTCCAGAGAGATTTGATGTCGGATCCATTTCTGCTCCTGCTCCATGGCAAGCCCATTACTGAGCCTGTAACCAATATAACATCATATTACATTGCCCCAGCTTTGAATTCATAATAATAATGTTGACAAATTCATGTTCTTACCGACAAACGCTTCTTGTATCCTTCAAGAAACTCTTGGGGATTGCGTTTTGTTTGCGTATATGCATCGATCTTGTTCATTGCCTAAACAAGTTGATATAAAAAGCAAAGGAATTCACTCTCAAATATGCAAAGTAGGCGCATCTCCACATACAGCAATCCATTTCAAAATTGCACAACACTTGCCTCAATCCATAAAGCTAGTTTAGGCCTTCCCTCGGTTATATCGTGCTTCCAAACCTCTGCTAAATAAATTTGGAACCTTTCAACAAAGGGTATGTAGGCAATATCGACCTGAACAAACACAAAACTCCAACAATTGCCATCATCATTGATTTGCCTCTATCCTTGTAAATTCTTTATTGTATTCATCCATACAAGACTAAAAGAAACAAACAGGCATGATAACAGTATTGAAGATGGTTTGTACCAAACTGATTTCTCCAAGGAAGAATGGCTCATCATCAAATTTACCCAAAACATCCTCCAAGTAATCAAATATACCTAATAAAAGGGTTCATCCAACTGGAATCAGTCTATCTGCCAGCAAAATTCCATCACCAAAATAGACAACATTGAACATTTGAAAGCATTTACCAGTTCCATTAGCTGGGCCTGTTTTTAGTAAACCAAACCCTGCCATGTTGAATGTATCAGAGTATGATAACAACTCTTCAGCTAACTTTACTTTAGCAGGATCCTACAGTACGTCGAAAACATTACAGAAAGTTCATTTTGTTTTCGGAGGAGTGAGTAAATCTAGCATAGCAGTAAGGAAAGTGATTCATAAACTTACTTTGGGGGAAAGAGAAACCCCTTCGAAGTTGCTATCAATATATTTAATCAAATCAAGACTTTCTCCCATAACCTTTCCATTGTGTTCCAAAGCTGGAACCTGTTGATAAAAGAATGAAATTCCACGGTTTATTATTGAAACAATATGTTTTTTTTTCAATATAACCAAATAGTTTTAGGATTCTTCTCAATATGAATAACCTTGTTTACAGGGTAGACTTTCTCCTTATACCAGGCAGGTCTGTCTTGGAGGTTTAGAGGAACTAACTTGATTTCATCTTGTAATCCCTGTACCCAAGTTTGAAACAGAGAAATGCCCTTCAAGGTCTGTCTAAGATTTCACGGATTAATCATTATCAGCAGGATTAAATTGACTCTTAGTCTACCGTTGTTTGAATCGAGGATCTTAATTTCACATCACATGGTTTGAATCAGCCAAACAAAAGTGAAAATTGACGAAGAGGGAAAATAAGAAACGAGAAAATCATTGACCATGAAGAAAACGACAATAAACGAAAGAAGTGACAGCAGGTAAGAGAAATAAAGGACCTTGTAATTGCGGATGATCCACACACGTTGTGCGTAAGGGCATACGTAAGAAGTATACAATCTTCAAAATTAAAAATCAAAAGAAAAAGATCGATCAAGGAAAGGGATGATAGACAAATAATATTAGGATCGAAACCCCAAAAGAAGAAAGCAAAGGGCGAAATATATCAGCGAAGTGAACCTGGTAGTGCCATCAAAAAGGGGAGGTTGCTGGGCAGTGCCTTCTAAAGTAGGTGGAAGAACTCTGGTAAAACAGAAACAAAACATAAAAGACCGATCAACAGCGAAATAGATAATAGCAAAATAAAGTAAGAATTCCGTAAAGACTCACCCGGCAGCCATTACAACAGATGAGTAGTGTTAAAGGAGGGAAGACACAAGATGCTGAGTGAGAAATGATGGGACGACCGAGGAAGCAAGTTATAGGACCTGGAGCCGGCAGGTGTGCCGCAATCGTCAGCAGTGACGAAAGGGGAGAGAGAGATGATGGAGGAAGGGAAGCCGAGAGCCGAGTGGTTCGCTGGAATTGTCGTTTTGATTTGATGTGGAACCCAAAACGTAATTCGAATAGAGACAGGAAGAGCATCCAAATTCATTACCAATGGAAATCTTCTGGTTTTAAAAAACCCAATTAAATTTTTAACTATATATTTTTTTTAATTACCCTTCTAATTAAAAATTTTAATAACTAAAAAATTAAATTATATAAAAATATAATAAATCAAACCTAATATGAAATCACCACCTCTCGATCATTCCCCGATCTCATATTAAAACTTAGATCGAGAGACCGATCTTGTTCAGTACTTACGTAGTACTAGACAAATTTGATCGAGAGGTTGAAATGACGGGTGTAGATCCCCTGTTCCATATGCACTATATGTGATTGAGAACGGGGGGTCACTCCCCACAAATCGATCTCTTATTTTTTGTTTTTTCACTTTTCATTTCTCTCGAGAACTGAGAGTTACCATCCCAGATTGGCGCCCCGTTTTCAAAGTTATTGTTGAGAACGGGGGTCAATACCCTAAAATGGGGGGCCGATCTCCGACTTTATATAAGGACCAACCCTTATTCTCACTCTCCATGTTCCCAATAACCTCAATTTTCTCTCGACACTTCCTGCAATTCCAACCCAAAAATTTAGCCATTTCACACCCTCAACATGTTGATTTCCCCAAATCATCTACTCTTTATTGCTGCGATGAATTTTCTCTATATTAGTGACGTTGATAGATTCTTATTCGAGTAAATCAATTTATTTAAATCAGACAACATCTATTTATGTTAATATGGATTGGTATTCATTCGTATTCCACGCCCATATATAGTGATATTCGAGCATTCGATCACCTTGAAAGTAATGAAAAATAGAGGTGCAATTGACTTTGAAAATTCTAGACAATGAGCGTTGAACACCGGTATACTCGAAGGATGATGAAATGGAAAACATACTGGTAAGGAAGAAATTTTAATGAGATTTACCTGGAGAAAAAATATAGCTTTTTAAAGACAATTAAAAAAGAAATAGTAAAATATACTTTAAATAATAGTTATGAGATTAAATTCATTAAAAGTGAATCCCGGTGACTGACAGTATTTTTGTGATTGACGACTGCATGCTTCAAATATGCAAAATGAGCTTACGTTTCAAATAAAGAGTTTCATCGATTCTCACGCCTGTTTAAGAAAAATTTAAAATCGACACGCTATTGCGAAATGAATGACAAATCATTATTTGGACATGTTCAAAAGTCAACTTACGTGGGAAAGTCTGTTCATTATCGAAACAGTGAGAAATGATTTGAATGTTGACATTATACCAAGTTTTGCCAGAAGAGCAAGAAGCGAAAGTCGAAAACTTAATAAAGGGAACAACGATGAACAATACAACCTATTGAGGTCGTATGCAAAAGAAATTCTTAGATCAAATCCGGGTAGCACATTGGACCTACAGACTTACTTAGTGGGCTCTGCTGATTATGAAACATGTGTATTCGAAAGAATGTATATGTATATGTGTAATGGTTCGAACGTTTATTACTGTATTGATTCAAAATTTTAATTATTTTATTTTTTGTCAATGATGTAAGAGTGAATATTTATATATGTAGATAATATGTAATTGTGGATGTACATATATAAATGTTATGTTATGTGATGATTAAAAATATAAAATTTGATTAATATTAATTTAATTGTGATTATATAAAAATTAATTATGATTAAGAATTAATTAAACTTGGTTTTATAGTAATTAACCAATGATTTAAGGGCAAAATGGACATTTTAGTGGGATAAACTTGGTTTAAGGGTAATTTACCTTTAATGCACTATTTCAAAAGGGTAAGGTAGCACCCTTCAATGCATTGAGTAGAGAAAAAAAAAAAAAGAAATCGGGAGAGAGAGAGAGAGAGAGAGAGAGAGAGAGAGAGAGAGAGAGAGAGAGAGAATCGTGGGAAAAAAGAGGAGAAAAGGAAACGTGAGATTCGTTGATCTGTCCTTTAAATAAAGCTGTTCAGTTCAGTGAGAGAAACGTTTTGACGTAGAAATCGATAAATTTAGTGGAAAAACTCGAGTAAAGTGGAGGAACCGACATACGGTAAAAACCTTTAACGATTAGAATAATCAGTTTATGCTTTAACGCATTATTAAGTGGAGATAAATTATAATAATGTCTTGGAACTGGATAGGATAACTTTGGTTGTGATTTGGTTGAGATTGAATGTTGAAGTAAGAAATTGATGTTGTTTTTAATTCAAATTAATATGAATTGTGAAAAATTGGATTAAATCTGATTTTTATTAAATGGTTTAATTTCGGTTTTGTGAAGTAATTGAATTGTTAAATGTGGCATTTGAAAATTACGTTTTATATTGAATCGAGTGCATTGATTTTAAATATCAATTGTATGGGTGAGTTGAGTTGCATTATTACATGCATAACATTATTTTGTAAATGTTTTAATGCATCCATTTAGGAAGGAAGGACTAGGAAAGCCGTGGTAATATACGAACCCATCGAGCTGGACTTGCCTTTTCGTATGTAGGATCCTATAGACTTACCTACGAAAGTCCAGAAGCTTGTAGGTGTGTGATGGTAATATGTGTCAATTAGAGTGAATTACATTTTTACATTTCATATTGAATGTTAAAAATGATATTGGCTGCTTTGAGAAAATGCTGTTTTTAAATCGTGCATATTTACTATAATGCATTGGATTTATCTATTTGTTGAGAATGATTTTAAATCGTAGTTGATAGAATTTTAAAAAGATTGATTGTTTTAAATTGTGGTTAGTGACATGGATTTTAAATGATTCGAATTACGAACATGCATGCATTTTTATATAAATGACATAGATTTCAAATCAAAACAAATTAATTTAAGTTAATTTAGAAAAAAAATCAATGATTAGGTGGAGGATGATGTCTGGGTCTGGATAGTGTATATAGAGTTTTGGCTAGTTATTCTAATGGTTAAACTTATTTGATGGGCGTAAAGCTCATTATGTGAAATATCTCTATTTTTCAGACATCGAGGACGTTCATCGAAACGGAAAAACTAAAGTAAGGTAAAATGTGCAAAAAGACCTAGGTAAAAGATCTTGGTAAAAGATCTTGGTAAATGGTATTTGGGGTTGTGACAAGTCATATGTCGTGACTTATATGTATTTATATTTTCATTTGCTTCCATTTAAGTACTTTGATAGGCTGATGTAAAGAATTTGATGATATAAATGCTGTAATATATTTCAACTTATGAAATGTATTTCAGTTGTTGATCCTAATTTAGGATGTCAGGTAGGAAATGCATGGTGTATTTCGTTTAGAAGTTCTCATTTAGGGAATGTATGTTTTGTTGTAGGTTGTTTCCATAAGTTTCCCACCTCGGGAATCTATCCCACCCGTTGGGATCCGGTTCTAAGGGGGAATTGAAGCTAGACCCTGACAGTATGACTGCTTGCAAGGTAGATTTGTTATAGTGTGGTAGACCTATTATTTGTTTAAATAGTTGTTATTTAAAGAACTCGTGTCCCGGCCAATTACTAACAGCCGTCAGCATAGACTGTAACGATGTGATATATCCCGTTGCTTTTGCAAATGTAGAATCAGAGTGTATGGATTCCTGGACGTGGTTTTTGAAATTATTAAAAGAAAATTTAAATATTGAATTGGGATACCGACGGATATTTGTTTTGGATCGACAAAAAGTACAATGCATTTGCAATTGTTATTTTAAAATCGAGGCGTTGTGGAAGTTATATTATTTTATGTTGACTATGTTTGTTATTTTAAATTCCAGGGGTTATTGCCCCCTATGCAGCAAGAACTACGGTTAGCCGAATACCACTACTGCCTCTGTCACATATATACAAATTTTAAAAATCAATTTCAGGGAAGAATATACATAGATGCAATGTAGAATGCGGTTAGGAATATCATTATTTTTCATTTCGAGAGAGAAATGAGGAACTTACATCAGATTAACCCGGATGCCCATGCATATCTTCGAGGCACAGACCCTAGATATTGGTATTATCATGCATTTTCTTTGATTATCAAGTGTGAACTGAGATTAAATAATTTATGCGAGTCATTCAATGTAGTTCTACTACTTGTTAGGTACAAACCGATCTTGACCATGTTCGAGATGATTCGAAAGTGTCTGATAATTAGAATCATGAAAAAATATGAGAAGTTGGTGTCGTCAAAAGACAACTTGTGTCTCCATATAAGAAAAAAACTTGTGAAGCTAAAATGTCCAACTCGAAATTGGAGTCCTATGTTTGCGGGAGCTTCACGATTTGAAGTCAGCAACAGTAACGAATAATATGTTATCGACATGAATGCATATGTGTACAACTGTTACAGGTGGGAGTTTACTGGAATCTCGTGTGTCCATTCCATTCTTTGCATCCATTTCATGAGACTAGCATAAAAAAATTACGTTTATTAATACTATCACTGGAGAACTTATCTGTAGATGTACTCAAACTTCATTCATCCTATTAGCGAGCAACACATGTGGCCGCCCATATTAAATATGAATCAAATTCTTTTGCCTAAAAGAAAACGTCAACATTGTAGGCCGAAAAAGAAAAGAGTGTGAGATGTCGATGAACTTTCAAGTTCGACAATTACTAGGAAGAACTCAGCGATGTCGTGTAGAAGATGTCGGCGTCAGGGGCACAATAGTCACACTTGTCTTGACAGGGGATACACTTCATGCGTTGTGTCCGCTTCTGCTTCGCAAGACATATTTATGGGTTTCCACACATTTGATGGGATGTATTTACATTTCAACACATTTTGCTGATAAACCCACTGTCATTGTTTTCTAATATAGTTTTTATTATGTGCAATAATATTCTACACACTGCTACGGACAAAGAAATGTTTGATTATTCTAGCTGTAATTTATGTATTTATTAAAATGTGTAATGTATGTAGTTATTGTAATGTGTAATTTATGGATTGATTATAATTTGTAATGTATGTATGTATTGTAGTGTGTAATTTAGTGAAATAAAGTTAAAAAATGGGGCAAAATTTCATTTGTTTTATGACTCCCCCATGGTTAGTTTCAAACAATTCCTGCCTATTAAAATTATAGTTTTATAACAAACAATCAGTTTCAGATAACCCAAAGTACAAACATAAAGTAAAGTATTGTTACACATCACTATGTATAAACTAAATGAATAACATATAGTAAATTATAATCATACTACTCATATCAAATACATAATTACAAACATATACTAAAGTACATACATTGAAGTACAAAACATAACCTATACTATGGCGCGAGATCGGTGTCATCCTATGGCACCCAATCTTTGTGGGTTTACCTCAGCTCTTTGTGGGAATCCATCAGCTCTATGTGGGACTCCATCATCTCTCTTTGGAACTCTATTAGCTCTTTCTGCGTGAATGTGAACTCTTCGACTCTACATATGAGGAATTCTATCATCTGCTATATCCTTTTCCACCCACTGTCCGTTTGGAGGGACAATGGTCGAGCAGAGGCGTCCTCTATAGGAACGTTTGTAGAGGTCAAAGCCCGTTGATGTCTCTGGGCCTGATCTCCCTTGAACACTCACGTTCCATCAACTTTGATGAGGCTCATCTGAAACAAATGAAGTCTATTAAATACATCGACGGGTCTCTGTGCTCGCAACTGCTCTCTAGTTATTAATTGAATCCAAGCTCCCTCGATGAGCTTCTGTATCAACGTTCCATAAGGCAGGTTCTTGTTGGACGTCTGACTGATCTCGTGTATATGACCTAAAATCACAACGCTCGGGTCGAACACCTTCTCATTGTACAGTTTCTCCATAACACAGAGATTCATACAGATCACGAGATCTTTATGTTCATCCCACAGTAGAAGGATGTGGGTTATCAAATTGTGAATAATTCGAGCTCTAACGTACAGATCCTTCGACTTTGGATTCACGAACACCACAATGTCGGCATTGCGATGAATTTCCTTAAGGAGCTCTAGTCCCTTGGCCGATTTGAAGAAGTCACAGTTTGGGGAACCGTGGTAGTATCTATCCACATCATCCTATTTACCAGCAAATCTGAGTACTTCATTAACCGTCTGTGTAGTTATGAGCATCTCCATACTAAGGATGTACATCTTCTTCAATCATGCCATCCCGATAGAGGACAAGTTCACATAAAACATGCAAACAATACGCTTGCTGCTGTCGCCGCTCAACCTGTACACCCCGTGTATAGCGATTATGTCGAACAACTCTTTGCCCTATAACGACTCCTAGCCTTTGAAATTGACAATCTTCGAATAAATAATAGAGCGTTTGACATATCGTGCTCAAATCGCTCTTTATATCGTTTCTGAAACCCATAGAGACCTACCCATGTGGCAGTCATCGCTCTTGAGCCAGAGCGCCTTGTGACGTTGATGCTTGATTTGTTGGACCTCTTTGAGATGATTGACCTTGTGACGGGGTACCTTTCGTTTAAAGACTATTTTGGGATCCATTTGAAGAAAGTTTTTAGGATTTGGGAATTTTTAGATTTTAGGGTTATGATTTGTGAGATTTTTTTGCTGAAAGTTAAAGAAAACAGTTAAGATTAGTGAAATCAACACGAAAATAGTAGATATTTTTGTTGGAATCGTGTAGAGGGTTGAGAGAAAACTAGAATTTTTGACAGTGGGGGATGAGAATGGGAGTCGGTTTTTTATATAGAGTCAGTGATCGGCTCCCCGATGTGCGGATGGTGACTCCTCGTTCTTAGCATTAATTTTGAGAACGGAGAGTCACCGCCCTCACATCAGCCTTCCGATCGATAAAGGAGGATGACAACGAGGGTCATCGCCTCGGATCGGCTCCCCGATTTTAAACATGGAGTTTGAATACGGGGGGCCGATCTTGGGTGGTGACCCCCTGTTCTCATTTCTTTTTTTTAGATCGAGGGTCAATCCGGGTTGGTGATCTCTCGTTCCCGGGAGGAATGAAAAATGAGAAAAGAAAATTTGTGAGTTTAATATGTGGTATCAGACCATGTTTTTAGAACTTTTGATTTTTCAATTTATTACGTGTGTGTCCATTTGCTACTTAATGATCATTTTTTGTTTAGAAACATTGATGTGTATTAGTACAATAGAAAAATGAATAACCTTTGAGTTCAAGAAAGTTGATTTGAACAATTTACGGTGATACTATTCATTTAAAAAAAAATATTTAATTAATTAATGTTCACATTTGAAATTATGAAATATTTTTTATATTTAGATGATTTTGTTTGGACCCAAATATTATTGAAAATTACATGATTATTTAATTTGATATCTAGATTATGATAATTTGTTAGTCACCAAAGTGGCCAAATTAGAAAGTGTTCTTCGATATCAAACTAAATAAATTCAATTACTCATATTTTATGTGATGCTTTCTAATGAAATGACATGACGATATTATGAGTTTAATATGAGTATGCTGATTTTCATTGTTATAAAATATGTTGAATCACCCAAAGTCAGATTGATTATTTTATAATAATGAATATGATTGTAATAAATTGATATGCTGTGAGTAGATGTGTTTAGTATATCCAAAGATAACGGCATGTTTATTTTGAGTATGTTAATTGCCAATTATGAGAAAGTATATTGAGCGTCAATTGTGTTTATAATTTTATATTGTTGTGTCAGTCAAAAGAGAACTTCAATATGTATTAATGATTATTTGATTGCATTATGACTCAAAGCATTAAAGTATGAGCATGTTTTATATTTTGCAGCATCTATTCCTATGTCTCTTCATTCACAATCCACGTCTTTTGTAAAGTTTTCTGGTCTAAATTTTTCTGAATGGTGCGAACAAGTTCAGTTTCACCTTGTTGTTTTGGATCTTGATTTGACACTTGTAACTGAGAAATCAGCTGCTATTACTGTATCTAGTAGCGCTGATCATAGATATTCCTATAATGCTTGGGAAAGATCAAACAGACTAAGCCTAATGTTTATGCGAATGACTGTGGCAAATAACATTAAGTCCACATTTTCTAAAACTGAAAGTGCTAAGGAATTTATGAATTTTGTGGAAAAATGTTCTCAGTTTGACTCTGCTGATAAGTCATTGGCTGGAACACTGATGGTTCTCGTACTATGCATGAGCATGTCGTCGAAATGACGAATATGGCAACAAGATTAAAGTCCATGGAAATGGAAGTGAATGAGAACATGCTTGTGACATTTATCCTGAACTCTTTGTCTCCTCAATGTGGTCCATTTCATATGAGCTATAATATGATGAGGAATAAGTGGAATGTGCACGAATTGCAAAATATGCTCATTCAGGAAGAAACAAGGCTTAAGAAACCAGGAACTCAAGTTGTCAATCTCATGAATTATGATGGAGCTGGAAAGAAACTAGGAAAGAAACGTGGAAAAGGCAAGAAAGGACTATCATCAATACATCAATCCTCTACTCAAATCCACAAGAAGGAACAACAGAAAGATAAGTGTCATTGCTATGGAAAACATGGACACTATCAGAAAGATTGTCTGAAACGTAAGACATGGTTCGAAAAGAAAGGTAAGCCTAGTGCTTTTGTATGTTTCGAATCAAATTTAACTGTTGTTCCTTGTAATACTTGATGGATTGATACTGGTTGTATCATTCATGTTTCTAATACGATGCAGGGATTCCTTACAACCGAAACCATAAGCCCAAATGAAAAGTATATCTTTATGGGAAATCGGGTAAAAGTTTCAGTTGAAGCTATTGGAACTTACCGTTTAAAGTTAGACACTGGACATCAATTAGATCTTTTTTAAACTGTTGATGTTCCATCTGTTTCTCGTAATTTAGTTTCTTTGTCAAAACTTGATATAGCTGGATATTCCTTTATGTTTGGGAATGAATGTTTCAGTTTGTATAAAAATAATCTTTTGATTGGTTCTGGTGTTTTGTATGATGGTTTGTACAAATTAAAGCTTAATAATAGTTTTGCTGAAACTCTTTTAACATTGCATCATAATATTGGAACCAAACGTGGTTTAATGAATGAATGCTCTGCTGATTTGTGGCATAAACGATTGAGTCATATATCCAAAGAAAGAATGGAGACATTGATAAAGATTCAAATTCTTCCTCATTTGGATTTTACTGATCTTGGTATATATGTTGATTGTATTAAAGGAAAACAAACAAGAAACACAATTAAAAAACCCGCCACAAGAAGCAAGCAGCTTATTGAAATTATATACACCGACATATGTGGTTCTTTTGATGTTCCATCGTTTGATGGAGAAATGTATTTTATCACCTTTATTGATGATTTTTCACGTTATGGATATATCTATCTACTCAATGAAAAGTCTCAATTAATACATGCTCTTGAAGTGTTTGTTGCTGAGGTTGAAAGACAAGTAGATAGAAAAGTGAAAATTATTATATCTGATAGAAGTGGTGAATATTATGGAAGTTATGTTGAAAATGGACAACATCCAGGTCCATTTGCTAAATTCCTTGAAAATCGTGGTATATGTGTGCAATACACAATGCCAGGAACACCGGAACAAAATGGTGTTGCAGAAAGGCGCAATCGTACATTAATGGATATGGTTAGGAGTATGTTAAGTAATTCATCTTTACCTTTATCATTGTGGATGCATGCTTTAAAAACTGCTGTATATTTATTAAACAGGATTTCTAGTAAGGCAGTATCAAATACTTCATTTGAACCGTGGACAGGTAAGAAACCTAGTTTAAGGCACCTGCATATTTGGGGTTGCCCAGCATAAGTAAAAATTTATAATCCTCATGAAAAGAAACTGGATTCAAGAACAACCAGTGGTTTCTTCATTGGTTATCCAGAAAAATCTAAAAGGTATAGATTTTACTATCCTAACCATAGTATGAGAATAATTGAAACTGGAAATGTTAAGTTTATTGAAAATGGTGAAATTAGTGGGCGTTTGGAACCACGTAAAGTGGAAATTAATGAAGTTTGGGTGCAAGTTTTAATACTTATAACTTCTTCTCAAGTTGTTGTTCCAACAGTTGTTGATCATTTCAATGACTTACAAGAACAACAAATTAATGATCAAACACCACATGATGATATAGTCACTGATGAACCTATAATAAATGAACCACTAGAAATACCATTAAGAAGATCTGTAAGAAAAAAAAGATCTGCTATTTCAAATGATTATGTGGTTTATTTTCAAGAGTCTGAATTTGACTTAGGAATTGATAACGATCTAATTTCATTTTCACAAGCCATGGAAAGTAAGAATTTTGATAAATGGTTAGATGCCATGAAAGATGAGTTGAAATCGAAGGAACAAAATAGAGTTTGGGAACTCGTCGATTTGCCTGAAAGTTGTAAAAGAGTTGGGTGTAAATGGGTCTTTAAGACTAAACGCGACTCAAATGGCAATATCGAACGTAATAAGGCCAGACTCGTTGCCAAAGGTTATACTCAGAAAAATGACATTGATTACAAAGAAACCTTTTTTCCTGTTTCGAAAAAATATTCTCTCAGAATTATTATGGCAATGGTAGTTCATTATGATTTAGAGCTCCATCAAATAGATGTGAAAACTTCTTTTTTAAATGGCAATTTAGATGAAAAAGTTTATATAGATCAACCTGAAGGTTTTGCAGTTAAAGAAAAGGAACATATGGTGTGTAAACTAAAGAAGTCAATATACAGACTTAAACAAACTTCCTGGCAATGGTATCTTAAGTTCAATAATACCATCACTTCCTTTGGATTTAAGAAAAATATCATTGATCGGTGTATATATCTAAAGGTCAGTGGGAGTAAGTTTATATTTTTGGTTCAGTATGTTGATGATATATTGCTTGCCACTAATGATTTTGGCTTATTGTATGAAGCCAAAAAATATTTCGACATGAACTTTGAAATGAAAAATATGGGAGAGGCATCCTTTGTAATCGGAATTGAAATATTCCGGAATAGATCACGAGGATTATTGGGATTGTCTCAGAAAGCATATATTAATAAAGTTCTAGAAAGATTCAGAATGGAAAAATGCTCTGCAAGTGTTGTTCCAATTCAGAAAGCAGATAAATTTAATCTTAATCAATGTCCAAAGAATGAATTAGAACGTACACAAATGAAAAACATTCCTTAAGCATCTATTGTTGGAAGTTTGATGTATGCACATACTTGTACCAGACTCAACATTAGTTTTGTTGTCGGAATGCTGGACAAATATCAAAGTAATCCAGGCATAGATCATTGGAAAGCTGCAAAGAAAGTTCTCAGGTACTTACAAGGAACAAAAGATCGCATGCTTACCTATAAACGATCTGATCGTCTTGAAGTGATTGGATATTCATATTCTGATTATGCCGGATGTATGGATACCAGAAAATCCACTAGCTATTTGTTCTTTTTAGCCAATGGAGCAATCTCATCGAATAGTGCGAAGCAGACTGTCACTGCTATATCCACTATGGGGGCTGAATTTGTGGCATGCTTTGAGGTCACAATTCAGGGTTTATGGCTGCGAAACTTTATTTCTGGACTTGGAATTGTCGACAGCATTGCCAAGCCGCTGAAAATATATTGTGACAACTCCGCAACAGTATTCTTTTCGATAAACGACAAGTATTCCAAAGGTGCTAAACACATAGAGTTGAAGTACTTGACCGTTAAAGAAGAAGTTCAGAAACAAAGAGTATCAATTGAACACATAAGCACCAACCTAATGATTGCGGATCCGTTAACAAAAAGATTGCCACCAAAGACATTTATAAAACATGTCGAACGGATGGACATTACTGAATATTAACTTTATGTTTATAACTGTGTTCATTATGTTTTTGACACTCTTGGGCTCGTTTATTGATAGTTTTTTATATATATTTATGAATCCTGTTTGATTAAGATGAATGCATTCATTCAATGAAATTATGATGAACAGGATTAGTCTTCACTGAAGACACTAACGTGGACTATTATGTTATATCTTCTTATAAATCATATTGAGTATAAAATTAATCTTGTGATACATGGAAGGAACTGTGTCGCGATAATGACATATGACCGCTATGATCCATATTAGTTGTATACTTGATATAATTTTATGTTTAATGAATATAAAGTCGGATTTGAAAAAGCCATATGGGACAAGTGGGAGAATGTTAGAAATCAGAGGCATTTGTTGGGCGCTACTCTGTGGTTGAAGGCAGAAGAGTTCCTCACTATAAAATCCAAGTTTCTGAAAACCAAACGTCAAACTCAAAACCCACGTGATGCGGCCCTATGAGTCAAATCCTATTGGTTAAAATTTTGTATTAATTGATTAATTTGATGGAAATTAAGTTTAATGAAGAATTTAAGAGGAATAGTCATCTCTCTGCCAAACATACGGTGATATTCTCCATTAAAAATCACATCTGAAGAAATAAAAGAGAAAAGAGAGAGAAATCATCTCTTACATCATGAATTCAAGTAAGTTTTAATTTTCTATTGCTTAGAGTGGTGAAAATCAATCTGTTCACGATCCTGTTGTATGTTAAAAAAAAAAAAAAACCTTGAAGCAACATGTTTCTCCTTCAAAAAAATGAGAAACCTGATAAATAATGACAAATCATTAAAAAAGAAAACTTGTGAGTTTAATTAATATACCTTTACTCAGATCAAATATGTTCAGTGCCATGTAAACATTAGAGAAATCGAGGGGTTGATGACCCTCTGTCAAAATTTGATTTATTATATTTTATATAATTATTAAAATTTTTAATTAAAGGGTTAATTAAAAAAAATCATGACTCGAGGGTTTTAAGATAGCTTTTATTAAAAATCCCGCGTTAGTTGTACTTGACCAAACATAAAGAGCATGACAGTCAAGTTTTTACACTAGTAAGAATCTTTCTACATTCGTCATCTCCAATTCTCCTTATCCTACCCAAAAATTAAAATAAGACAAATCTCAATTTGCCTTCAAACACTTGCACTAACTTGAAGGGTGTTTGACCCTCAATCTGAGGGATGTTACTCTTCTGGCTTATGACTTTGTTGAAGCAGAAAGACCTTCCCCTCCTCTGATGGAATATGAAGAATTGAGGAACTCTCCATTGAGTGAATAAGCATCCAAAAACACAACGACTACTGTGATATCGTCGTGAAAATGCCTTCTTACCCCTCTGTCAATCCATTTCAGGTCAGAGTATCTCATTTCTCTTTTCTTGGCAGCTTCGTCCAGAGCAGCCTTTATAAGCCTCCTCGCAATACCCTGCAAAGCAACGATAGATTCAGCCTTTATACACCAGCAAAAATAACAGCTTTGGATGTAAAAAAAAAAAAAGGATTGAAAATTGGGATCTAACGTCACGAGGGTAACTGTAAACAATGTCTGCTGCTCTTTGATTGCTGAGATATTCCCATAAGCCATCTGAAGCAAAGATAAGAAACTGATCTTCCAGACGGAGTTTATGCACTGAAATTGATGGCTGGGAGCTAAGTATTGGCTTGTCGAATGCCTCGTTCAATCTAAACTTTGGCAACAAAGGCTCTCTGTTGAACTCTGACTTCTTCAAATATGCATCGCCAATGGAACGGGAAACCTGCAAGGACATGGAGACTACCGTACTTAACAATGCTATATGCAGAGGCGTATAAAACTGAAATATAAGATAATGCATCTCGAGATTATACTTGGATGAGGCCTTTAACGCGCCAAACATTGTGTTTAAGTTGAACGATGTCTGGATCTCGCGGATTAACTGATCGAAGTTCGTTTCTCACTGACTCATAACATGCATTGTGCTCTGTAGATAGCTGAATGGCCTTAATTTGTTTAGAGCCTTTCACAGCTCTCCCTAATACAACTCTCGAATCTCCCAGATTTGCAGCATGTAGATACCCATTGCTAATTATTCCTACCAAACAACATGAACCAGATGATGCAATCTGAGGCGTATTAAGCCATGTTTTTCGCACGAGAGAGAGAAAAGCTTCTTCTGTTGCTGCAAAAGCCTCGCTTATAACATCTTCTGATATCTCTCGATGAGTAGAGGCAAATTCTGCATTTTGAAACCAGATCTAAATTATTCTCATCTGTTTAGGCATAGCCCGCAAATACTCTAAATATTTGAACAATAAACAATCTCTTAATGATAGTGGTTGGGAGAAGGAATTCCACATTTATTCATAAAACACCATTTGAGTTCCAAAACATAATGCAATGAAGATGAGGACATACTCTTGAGGTTGCAGATGAGATTGTCGTTGACAAACTGTGCCGCCTCTGCTCCACCATGACCGTCGTATACTCCGACAAAAGTTCCACGTGGACCGGAAGTAGTCGAACTCAACAGCCCTGATACAAGTTGGCTTTGATCCTCCATCGTTGAATTTGCTTGAATCACAGCCATTGAAAAATGACCATGATCATGGAACCCCAAATCCTTATACCATAACAACTCGTCTTCTCCGCCATTCAAATCACCACACGAAAGAGATCCATCGTCGTCTACATGAAGTTTAAAGGAGGATTTAACCATCATCAATCAGAAATCTAGGGGAAAAAGGAATATTTTTCTTCTTCTTCTTTGTTTTACACATTATCAGCCCAATGAAGAGCAGAAGTAAGATATTCATCAAACATATAACAAATATCAAGATCCACAAACCATCATAGCTCCAACTTCTTGTTATGATCCAAACCCACAACCCCAATCCGTGAAACTGAATATCCAGTGAATATGGACAACATAAATTAAAAAGAAAATAGATAAACACCAGAAAGAATGGGCCAAAATAATTGCAAAATGACTCTAGAGACCAGAAAGCATCAGTTATTGTTGACGTTGAGCATGTATGGAAGCATGCTGCCCCCGTATACATCGAGTCTGGATTAATGGGTCTGTACCCTCCATTTTCGCCGCATTCAGGAACAGACTTAGCTGTAAAAGCACCACAAAAGTCATGCAAATGAGCAGGGTTTGGTCTCAGAATACATATTGGTCTCCCAGGAATGAATCGGTGAAAGATTGGAGCTGTTTGAATAGGAGAGATGTTTCGGATTGTTTGTAATGTACGAGGCACAGACGACAAAATAAAGAAATCTGAGTAATGGGTTTTTCTTTTCTTCGATGGTGGAAGCAAGCGAACTTCAGCCAAACCCAAGAGTATGATTAAATTGAGCACAATTTGGAACAATTAGTTTTAAGGTATATATATACAAGAGAATCAACAACACCCACGAGAATGTTAGATTGTAAAAATGGTGATATCGCAGTGAAAATAATAGATGAAAGAGTTGACCATTGCTGGAAAACAGAAAGGGAAAAAGTCATATTTAATAAAGGCCATTGCTCGCAGTGACGGAGGAAACACAAAAGACAGTACGGAGGTATTACCTTCTTTCTCCATTCCTTCCTGCACTTGACCCATTTTCCCTTTCCTATGATGGGGATGGTGCGAAGCTAGCAATCTAAAGAAGACGGACAACGAAGGAGCAAACTAATCGAAATTGGGGGTTGATTCCTAAATGCTAATTTAGCATCAGATTTAAATAGCGTGCGACTGTGTGAACAACAGAAAGAAGCAGCTAGAAATCAGGAGATGGTCAAAACGATGATGTGCTATTTGATCAAATCCATTTGCCACGCCCCATCTCTATCGCCTTCCTTTTGATTAGTTATTTGTATATAAGCTCATCGACTCTGATTATTTTCAACCTTGTCTTAAAAATAATGATTAGAGTAACGTAGCCTGGCTTCCATTTGTTCTGATTGAATATTTTTCAACTAAACACGCTGCAAGACATGAGCAATGATTCATATTAAATGTCTTTAAATTGTTCGAGGTGACTCACTCTTTCGTCTGTCCTCCAACAAAGTACCAGGTGTTTATCCATTAATGCAAGGTTGGCGTTGGCAATGCCCACCTCACCATCTGTATTTGGCATGACAGGCGAACTGCGCTTTCCGTCCACTCTCAACCGCAGATGCTCTCCTCGTCAACCTCATTTCGGACACTGTATCCTTCCTCTCTCATCAATTCAACCAATCCTTCCAATATTTCATAAATCGCGTCACTTCTTCCGTTAGATACGTCCCCGGATTTCAACTTCTGTAATTCCCCTCCGATCGTAATCCAGCTACTGCCTGGAATCTTCGTCAACCCAACTCTGTTCATCCTTTCTCTAACCATATACGCCTCCCTCCACCTCCCAGCCTGCGAATACAAATTTGCCATTATGATGTAATTCCCTGTGTTTTCAGGCTCCAGCTCGAACAGTTTCTCACAAACAAATTTTCCAACTTCCACATCACCAGAAACGGAAGCCCCATTGAGCAATGCACCCCAAACTTTAGCGCTGGGTTCCATTGGCATTTCAGATATGAACTTTACTGCTTCCAACAGCATCCCCGCTCGGCTAAGAACACCTACAATGCAAGCATAATGCTCCCCTAATGGTTCAACACCATATTTTGGAAACATAGAATAGAAGATCTTCCGAGCTTCGTCTACCAGACCTGCATGAGCACAAGCAATTAGGACAGAAGTGAATGTTACAGGATCAGGGTGAATCCCTTTGTTCAACATCTCGTCAAAGAGACTGAGAGCCGCATTAGCATCGCCATGAGCTGCATAAGATGAGATTATCGCAGTCCAAATAATCAAGCTCCCACCTTTTATTCGATCAAAAACTGTCTTTGCCTCATGAAGACAGCCTGACCTACCATAAGAATTAACAATGGCAGTAGCAACGTATATATTCCTGTCATAAATATTTTTAATTGCATAAGCATGAATCTCTTTCCCCCCTATCATGTTTGAGAAATGCGAGAAAAGAGGAAGAACACTTGAGAGTGTCACTGTATTTGGCCTACAACCACATGTCTGCATTTCTCGAACCAAGTCTAAAACTCCTTCCTCGTGATTGTTCTGAACCAAACCTGAAATCACCGCATTCCATGTACTCAATGCCGGTTTTTTCAGTTTACGGAAAAGATCCATTGCCTCATCTACAAAACCGTGAAGCATGTACCCTGAAATTAGTGATCCATACGTAACTTCATCCCTCTCAGGCATTTCCTCAAACAGCTCTCGAGCATAGTCCAAGTTGCCACATTTTGCATACAACCCAACCAACGCATTACGTAAAACTATATCCATTTCAATGTCATTGTCTTTCATATATCGATGAACCTCCAGTCCGAAGATAAGATCGTTTGACTGCGCACAAGCTTGCAAAATGCTCACCACAGTCAAACCATTGGGTTTCAATTTCTCAGAGCTCACCATCTGTCTAAACAAGTCTTTACACCTGTCGTAAAACCCGCCTTGAGAGTACGCGGAAATCATTGAATTCCATGACACAATGTCCCTCTCAGGAATGCGATCAAACACTAGCCTGGCCGACTCAAAATCATCACATCTGGAGTAGAAAGTGACCAAAGCATTCAGAATGAAAATATCTGAATCGAATCCCCGTCGAAGAACAAAACAATGATTCTCCTTCGCCAACAATAAATCAGAAAACAAGGACGACAGCGCCTTCAAAACACAAGTGACAGTGAACTCATCCGGCTTCACAGTCGTCGAGTCTGATCGAAGCAGAGAAGAAAACAGCTTCAGGGTGTGGGCGTGCTGGTTATGAAGCGTGTAGCTGATAAGCAAAGCATTCCAAGAGAAAATAGTAGCGTCAGGAATTCTATCGAACACCTTGCGAGCGTCGCATGTGTTTCCGGACTTAGAGTAGAAAGCGATGAGCTTGGAAGCGAGGAAGTTGTCGGGGGTGACGGAGAAGAGGAGGAGGCGGGAGTGGAGCTGCTTGCCGGGGCGGATCAAAAGGTGGTCGGTGCAGAGCTGGATGAAGCGGCCACAAGCGCCATAATCAACACCTTCGGTTCGAAATATGGCTCTCTGTAGGCCTCGGATGTAGTCGTTGGATGGCAGGTTGGATAGTTGGCGGGAGAGGGACGTCGGACTTGCAGTCCTCATTCATTTGTCACCCTTGTTCTAGTCTATCGGTGTGCTTCTACTATCAATAATATAACTTAATTATTTGGATTATAAATACAACAAATTAAAAATTGTAACTTTATGTGCAAGACTCCACCTTTTGTTTCCATTATTATTATACACGTAGCTTTTCCTGTATCTAGCAGAGCAGTGGGGTGCTGTGCTGCAATCGATAATGACGGTTGATACAGTGCTTCATTGATTTGATGTTTGGACAAGACAAACTGAGTTGAAGACTCATCGTGAAAAACTACAGAGACCAACCCAACAGGCAACAACAAAGAAGAAAATGCAATTCGGTGAATATCATAATTTGGCGTAAAATGTTAATCATACAAAGGTATTAAAATAAAACACAGAATCTCCGAAGCAAAATCCAAAGGAGCGTGGACTGTAGTGTAGGTGAGAGAAGAAGATGACTGAAATTGTTGAAGCCGAAGATTAGATCAGAGAAAGGCCCCCAATGGGCCCTCGTTGATAAAGTTTCCGGGAGGATCGTATTCGCAGATCACGAGTAAACCGCCGGTAGCACACTTGACTCGAGCGCACCCCAACCTCAACGACTCCTTCCATATTATCTGCGTGTAGTGCCCGCACATTTGGCTCGGCTCGCACCCGTTGGTTCTCAGGTCGTAGTGTTTCCGCTCTCTTGCCCACGACTCCACCGCCTCCGTAGGCGTCCAGTGGTCTCGCCCACCCCAGAACAGGTTCTCCCCGTACGGCCCGTACGTGTGGATCATCTTGCAGTCGACGCTGCGCATTAAACCCCACCGGCGAGCGTAGCGTGCCAGATTCTTGTCCCATTTGAGCGGCGGCTCTTGGAACTGGAACCTCACCTTATTGTGCGCTGCCAAGAACTCACGAGCCAAGAGTCCAAACGCCATCTGCCTCAGGCTTTTGGGCCTGGTTAATTTGTTGGTCCTATTTTTGGCGGCATTGAAGACGCGCTGGAGGTGTCTGTTGGGAGTTGCGGTGGAGGAGGAGGAGAGGAGGGTGTGTTGCGGGGGGGCTGCAGAGGCGGAGAGGATCAAGATAGAGAGGGTGGCGAGAGTGAGGTAAAAGGTGGTAGCTCTCGGCATTGGCGCTGGTGAGAGAGCAGCGGAGAAAGCGAGTGGGAGGGGGGAGAAGGGAGGAGATATTATTGTTTTTGATTTTGTTGCTGGAACCGAAAGCAGGCTATTGTTGTGTGTGGATCGTAATGTTTCTGCTATATTTAACTCTGCCTAGTTTGTTATCACTAACGAGATGTTGTTTCTGGGAATCCAACGCCTCAACTGAAACTCGATGGCGGTGGAAAAGAAAGAAGACTCAGTCAGGCAAAATAATGACAGTGCCCAGGCCTAGGCCTACTACAAAAGATGGAGGAGAAAAGTCAATTATATATATAATTAGGCAGGAGCCTGTAAAGTCATTCATTATGAGTCTACCAAACCATCTAAACGCATTTCCATTTTATTCCCGCTATGCGTTGACCATAGGACTCCCGCCCTCCTGCCACTTTGTATTCAGTGCAGCGCCCACCCTCTCATCTTCTTCCTCGTTATTTTTGTATATAAATACTCGGATTTTGTCACCCATTCCTGCACCAAGAAGCCGTTGAAGAGTGGCAGAGACAACCATGGGTCTTTCTCTGCAATTCATGGTCGTCTTCTTCGCTCTTGCTCCCACATTTTCTCTCACCTTCGCCGCCTACTACCACGACGGGAAGCGAATAAAAGAAGTGGAGATCGAGGGAGAGGTCTACTGCTCTTCTGATGGAAATAAGCAGAGCTCCAGTTCTAGGGGACTGTCGAGAGCTAAAATATACTTCTCCTGCGATGAAGGAAACACCATTCTGTACGAAACGAGAACCGAAAGCGACGGGGAATTCGAGATGGAGATCGAAGACCAAGAAATAGTCGATACTATCGGGGGGGACATTTCGAAATGTGCCGTGTTTGTGCCTCTTCCTGCCAATAATTGCCTTCTTGCGCCCTCAAACGGATTTCTACGGGCATCCCTTGATCCAAACGTTAAATATGTAGGGTCTCATGCCAATGTCAAAATTCTTGCGTTTAACTATGAGTCCTGCCTTTGATAAGGATCCAGGATGCAATTAATTCTGCGCTTCTGAAACGTTGGCGAAGCCGTTTCGTATTTTCTGCTTTTGATTCCCAGAATAAATCATGGCGTTGGTTTGTCTACTGCTGCAATAAAAAAAAAAAAAAGTCGGAGCTTTGCTTGTAATGCCTTATTATCAAAATAAAAGAGGGTACTGCGTTATTTAACATGCGTAGCGCAAGTAGTCTATTCTGCATTTTGGTCTCTTGTTGTTTGGCCTTTTATGTCTTAGACGATGGTCGTGTCCATTGCGTTTCCTTAACCTCGGTTGGGTGTCGAAACCGAAACATAAAAAAATAATACTTTAGTAGAAGAGATTCACGTTCAGAAACTAGTAAAATGTTCTCTGACGCAGATGGGGAAGAGAATATAATCGGGTATTTGTTGGGGAGAGTGTACAGCAATGTCGGGTGTTGGTTTATCCACCCGGAGAAGTGCAAGAACTAACACACACCAATGGACATGCATGGCGTATCAATCCATAGTGAGTGGATGAAAAGAATTTGTCTTTCTGGCAGTATCCCTATCAAGTATTATTAATTAGGAGTAGCACGTTTGGGTTTAAATATTTCTATTTTGGAGTTTTGACTCTGTAGTAGGGTCAAGGGTGGGTAGGTGGGGTAGACCAAACTCTTTTAGGCCTACCCTACCCTACCCTACCCTACCCTACCCTACCCTACGTAAAAGTCTACTCCATCTTAAGCTTATGTCATCCATTCCAAACACCCCCTTTAAAAAGGAGGGGCCAGCCAACTCCTGCAGCTGGAATGTTTTCTGATTTTCAGTTTATCATATATAGTTTACAATTCGTATGGGGTTCCAAAGCTGCTCACATTATTTACACACAAAACAATCACATCTCAAACCAATCTTCCTCCTCCTGCAACACCCTCCTCGCTTAACCAACTTCTCTCTTGACTCTTGCCGCTCAATACAACCTGGAGCAGACCATTTACACCCGTTTTAGTAGAAGATAATACCTGCTCCATCTGCATCTACTGCTGTCTCTAAGGCTAAATCAGTAAATCTGCATGCAACACGAGTGTCACGCTAATGATTCAAGTCATGAGAAACTACATTAACTCGACCCGCATTAATTCCATTAGCCTTTGCACCATCCTGATCCACTGAGCTTCCACCAGCTACTCCGTCTCTCGCGGATGAACATTGGAAATTCCCAGACTCAGAACTGATTGTTGCTCATGACCGAGTGCAATATCAAAAGTAGACTTCATCTCTTCCTCCGTCTTTGAACCCCGTTGCAGCAAATCACACTTTACGTTTGAGAAAGCGCCGTCTTCCACGAGCTTATTTCCTATTTCGATGTCAATTTTCTCCTTCGAGCTAACTATACCATCAACAGGATTAGGAGGAAGGGACACTGCCATTGCACGTTGATCATCCACGAGAGATCTAAATTTGTTGAGTGAAGGTGTCATCGTTGATAGAAAGATTTCTTTAAGGTTTCCTCTCATTCCTCTGTTGTATGGATTCTCCTTCTTATCATACCGGTGTCGGAAGTTCTCATAAGTAGTCTGCGTCATATAGGAGTCAGAATAGATTAAACATGTCTAGACCAATGCATCAATTTTAAATTAAATTCCACACAAAATACGATCTTCTACACCAGTCATGGGAGAAATACATAAAAACAAGAACAAAAGAACGCCTTTTGAAAGAACTAAGAGTATAATGTTTGCAACAGTTGTATACTGTAAAACAATATAGAGAAGAGAGCATTACCTGGTTTGTACATATTAGATAAAAATGGAAAACTGAAAGGCCACCGACGAACCAAACAGCTAGGAAGCAATATATTATGAGGAAATCTGAGAGAATATCTTTTGTTATGGCTTTCCAAATCTTTTCTACACCCTCGATGAGGAAGAGCAAGGAGAATAAAAATACATATATGCACAAGATGGTTGATGTTATCAAGAACATGAAGAAGAACCGGTAGTTACGCTGCCATAATACAAAAAAATTAAGCTTGGTATATGAAGTTTGAGCCGAAAAAGCAAAATCATTAACAAATTGGAACTAAAACTTGAAAGAACTATCATTGCTTGATATGGACAATGAAAGAACTTACTGTTCCAATGCACTGCCCGACCCACGGACAATGATGATCAAATCTTTGAACACAATTGTTACAGACAGAACAATGAGATGTACGAGGAGGGCGATAAAGATGGCAAGTGTCGCAGTACTTCACTTTTACGGTGTGGCCATTCATCTCCACATCTTTCGTTCGTGGAAGTTTCAAATGAGGGGTTCTCCCATTCACCCACTCCATGGATGGTGTTGTTAGATCTTCTGCTTCATCTGACTCAGGAGGCTTTGAATTTCTAGGGAGTATACCCGGATCTCTACCAGAGGTCAAGAACAGAAATGTCAGATCCTGCACAAGAGATTCTAAGCTATAAACAACAATCAAAAGAAAACAAATGATCATTCGAATTTTAGATAGAAAGAGAAAAGTAGATTGTATTTACTTACCATAATTGTTATGACAGCACCACCTATCATAACTGGATAAGTTTGGTGACTAGTGTGCTTCTTATTATTGATCTTCAAATATATGTTTACGCAAAAAGCAATGGCAGGAGCAGTAATCAGGAGTATGGAGAGAAAAAGGGAGGACACGTCAGGTCCAAATATCAATCTCCCTCCAAGGAAAAATTTCTGAAACCATAAAAATAAGTCAAATATTAGTACTAAACAGTAGAATTTGATGCATTGTACAGTAATTATTGACAGCAGAAGTAGCAAATCCATGAGCTAAAAAGTAGAGGGAGGACAGTTTACGTCATACTTCACGACAAATAATTACGCCGAACCTCCGCGTATTTATCTTTCAAAACAATTTATTTGACAAGATAGAGAACAATAGAGGTTGACTGTGCACTGGATCGAAAGATAAAAGTTACAGAGACAATTGCGGCATAGACGTTTAAGATCAAATAAAAATTGAGGGAGCAGACCCGTAATTACTGCTAGATGTGAGTGATGAAGAACGATTTTGTTTAGCTCAAAAGCAGAAAATTGTCAATTGCTCAAAAGCAGAATCGTCCGGATATGAAGACAAAAACCAAGCAGAAAATAAATACGACCCAGGATCGAAGATGAAGGAGATCAGACAGTATTTGATTCGAAAATTAAGGAGACTTACATTGCTACCCTCCCAAACTTGATAGAGCCTTTTGGAATTCTTTTGGGCCATCGCATGCTCGACAAAAGACCTACTTTGACTATTTTTGGCGTTGGCAACCAGCAATCACGTTCGCTCTAGGTTAGTTCAGAAAAGCTAGGGCAGCGAATTAGGAAGTGATAGAAAATGATGGCGAAAATCCAAGTTCTCCTGTGATGGATTGTGATCGCGGGGGCAGAATCGAGTACATATCAATGAAGCCGGCAGAAAACTGATAGCCAGAGTCGGAGAGGGTTTTGGTTGGAGTAAAGAAGTGAGATAATACCAAGACTGATTCTTCTTTCTCCCGGTTTCTGTTTCTGAAGCCTTGATCGCCAAGTCTCTCTGTTTTTGTCAACCAAGGCGCTGGGGGCGGATGCTTCAATTTGTGGCGACATTTTCGCGCCAATTAAATAACAAAAGGGGAACTGTTGCGAATTAAAAATTCAATCTTTAGCACCAACGTCTTCAGACAGTAGCAGTCCAATGGAGGAATCAGCAAACGTGCAGGGACAGCCCCTGCCTCTTTTTATATATTTTTAAGAATTCGTCGTCTTCCACGCCTTTTTCTCCACAGATGAACCGGAAAAGAGCATCCGGCTCTTCCTAGTTATTCGTTCCTCTGGAAATTCATTCGCCATCTTTATTCTCCAAAACACCGTTACCTGCCTGCAATCCAAAGATTTCATCTTGGATCCATTTATACCGTTCGAAGATTTAAACTATTAAATAATCCTTATATTCTTTCGAAGACCACTGCTCAAACTAACGAAAGATTATAATCTTAGTATTTAATCCGAGTCTTTTAACATTCTCTGAGAGTGGGCCATATTAAATTTAAGCCAGTACGAGGATGACAGCACAGTCTAACAGGATATGTTATGGAAAACATGGACATGAACCCATAGCATTGCTGTCTTTGAGTAGAAGTGATGGTAAAGAGTCGCTGGACGAATGAAATCTGCCTTATCCTCTTCTCTCTTTCGTCCATCTAAGCCTAAGGCAGTTGCGGACTATGATTAAACGAAAATAAAGCAAGAAGAAGCTCATAATTTAGATTAAGTGAAAGTTTAGCTTCTAATCAACAACCAAATGGAGGATTTAATTAAAATACTAATATCTATACCAAGTACGAAACTTGAAAGCAAGGCAATGGAGGGAGGTCTTTCATAGCTTTCACGGAGCGACAACTCCGGCCCTGTACGGGTTTATAAAGAGCGCCAATGAGTGGGAGCAGGAGCATTGGCAGGTGAGCAATCGAGAGAGCATTTGGGTATGGATTGGAGTAAAGTTTACTGGGGAAGCGCTGCTTTGGTATGGCTACTCATGAGCTGCTGCTGCGTCGGCCAATGCCTTGACGCGGGCGCGGAAGAATATTCCACTCTACTTGTCAATGCTTCTGAGGAATCTGGACGCCCCATCCCCGAAACACTTTTCGGTATCTTTTTTGAGGTATTGCGTTCCTACGTTCAACCATGATTTAACCGCTTATACATGTGCTTCTTCAACTTAATATTGTAAACAGTGAGTGTAACAGTTGAGTTTGCGTTTCTGAAAAATTTCAGGAGATCAACCATGCCGGGTCAGGCGGAATATGGTCTGAGCTTGTAAATAACAGAGGTTTAGTTCCAAATCAAATTTAGTCTCTTTTTCTAAAATCAACGAATCATTTTGAAAATTTCAAGTTAATGTTTTGAGTATGGCATGGCAGGGTTTGAGGCTGGGGGGCCAAACACTCCATCAAACATTGATCCTTGGACGATCATTGGTGATGAAAAATCAGTAAGTGTAGCTACAGAAAGATCGTCTTGTTTTGAGAGAAACAAGGTTGCCCTCAGATTGGACGTCCTCTGCGACCAGTCTGGTGCCCTCGTCTGCCCATCCAACGGAGTCGGTGTTTATAACCCAGGTTTCTGGGGCATGGTAAACCCTGCATTTTCCATATCAACGCGAAAACAAGAATAACACTGCAATCCCATTTTTCACTGATGGAAAAGCTAAACAACCACTCTAAATTCAAAAAGCATTTGTCTAATAAAGAAGTGTCTTTCTATAAATGATTCCCTGCAACATCCGTTTGTCTGCTCTCAGAACATAGAAAAGGGGAAGACATACAAGATTGTGCTGTTTGTTCGATCGTCGGGCTCAATGAACGTCTCAGTTTCATTCCGAGGAAACGGAGGCCAAATGCTAGCCTCAACTTCGATCATGTAATCAGGCCATGTTTGGACATAACAAGTTTTTTTTTTCCCTTCCAAAATTGAATGTTTTTCTGGCATTGTAGAGCTACTTCTGCAGAAGTCTCCAACTGGACGAAAAAGGAGGTTTCACTGAAAGCCACGGCAACCCACCGAAACTCGAGGCTTCAACTGACAACGGTAAATAAAGGAACTTTATGGTTTGATCAAGTCTCAGCCATGCCCCTCGACACTTACAAGGTTCATTCATTCTCTACTTCTATTTTACCTTTCAAGTTGTCTCACTCACAAGGGAAGGAAGCTAAGTGACCTGCCATGCATCATTTTAATTTTCTTGTTTATATTGCAGCGATGTTTTGATAGTTTTAACACTTAAGTATCATAAGACAATGGTGCATTCGAGGCTTTTTGCATTGGCTTCTTCTCTTCATTTCCATCCAATTGAATACTTTCTACTATCTTTGCAGGGTCATGGTTTCCGGAAGGATCTGGTTGGAATGCTCGTTGGTTTGGAGCCTAGATTTCTCAGATTTCCTGGTATTTATTTGTTTTTGGTCCTATTTGAGTTTGTGGATTGGTCGGGATTCTTAGTGCTTATCAATTGTTTAAACAAGAAAGTGTGGAATGCTTACTCTCTACTGGTTGTGAACTTTTTGTGCTTTTGAATATGTAATCTTCTTATCCTCTGTAATATCTTGCAATTTTGTATTGATGTCTTTGAGAGCGAGAAAAATGATAAATCAAATGTGTCTTGTATTGTTAATCGAATGCGGCAATGTAGGGTCTAATATTTTAAGAACTGTCCAAAGTTGTCACCAATGGGTTGAAAGAATTCGCAAATTCGTTTCAATTATGTACGCTGCAGGTGGCAGCTTTGTCGAAGGTGAGTGGTTAAGAAATGCATTTCGGTGGAAAGAAACAATTGGACCCTGGCAAGAGAGACCTGGTCACTTCGGTGATGTTTGGTCATACTGGACTGACGATGGACTTGGCTATTTCGAGCTTCTCCAAGTATGATACTACTTCATCCACATGAACAAATATAGAATTTTTAAAAATTTCTTGCATGCTGTTTTATGGAATGCTGCTTCCGTAAGTATTTTGAAGCATTGTATAAGTTCAAATGTGTTGTTGCCAAATTTCATCCAACATATTTGACTTGCACAATCTGTCTCTATACAGTTAGCAGAGGATCTTGGTGTACAGCCAGTTTGGGTATTTAATAATGGTATATGACATCCCTCAATTACTTTACCTATTAACAGAGTGTTCATAATCTTTGTTCTATCCTTCCATTTGATGTTAATCCTTTCTTTTTCCAAAAAAAAAGGGATGAGCCATCAAGATCAAATCGAAATGTCCAGACTCTCGCCTTTTGTGCAGGTGTGCCTTGTTTTTCTTCCTATGAAAATGGGAATGATTCATAATTCAGTAAGGAAAGAAGGAGGAACAGATGTATCTACAAGAAAGTGACATTAATTTTTGTTGAGATCACTTGAAAATAAGAATAATTGTAGAACAACGTTCTGATTTTTGGAATAGCAACTATGCCCCCTGCTTCTCAATCTGGTTTTCTTTCTCTCAGGAAGCCCTTGATGGCATTGAATTTGCGGTGGGTGATCGTAATTCTACATGGGGTTCTGTTAGAGCTGACATGGGACATCCGAAACCCTTTGAGTTGAAATATGTTGCCATTGGAAATGAGGATTGCCGAAAGAATTACCGAGGTTTATACGGCTTGTTCTTTTAGCATCCTTTTGAAATCTATAAGCTTTTCATTTGGAGAACGTATACAAAGTTGCCAGTTTTATTCATGGCAACCAATATATTTGTTTATTTGATTAACATCTTTCCTTGTGTGTTTGACTGATCAGAGATCTACCTCAAGTTCTATAATCCTATAAAGAAAGCCTATCCAGATATCAAGATTATCTCCAACTGTGATGGGTCTTCGGGGCAGTTAGATCATCCGACTGATCTCTATGATTTTCACGTAAGTTCTAAGCATCACCCTTGTTCCTTTTTCTGAGTTGGTCAATCACTCTACAATCCTTCCTACTTTGCCTCCCACCACAATTCCATTGCATCTTTTCTGATCATTAATTCTTCACTCAGATATATAAATCTGCCAACGAGATGTTTTCTGCTGCTCGTCGATTCGATCAAACGCCCCGAAGTGGGCCAAAGGTATTGCAGTTTGAAATCTTGCTATTTTTTAAAAAAACATTTCTCAGAGTACTTGTTCTTCAGGCCTTTGTGAGTGAGTATGCTGTGAAGGGAAAGGATGCTGGCACTGGAAGTCTTTTGGCAGCGCTGGGTGAAGCTGGATTTCTTATTGGGCTAGAAAGAAACAGGTGATGGCTTCCATACATTTAGATTCTCCCCTATTCTCAACACTTACCTCTTCTGCCTTTGTGTTGCAGTGATGTGATTGAGATGGCAAGCTATGCACCCCTTTTCGTAAACAACAACAACAGAAAGTATAATTCTTGTTTCTCTTAAGTAACAATCAGTTTATGTAATTGGTGCATCATAAAAGCTCAAGCTATTGTGGTGAAGGTGGAACCCGGATGCAATCGTTTTTAACTCGTGGCAGTTGTACGCGACTCCTAGCTACTGGGTGCAGCGATTTTTTACCAAGTCAAGTGGGGCAAATCTTCACAATACAACACTCCAAACAAATTCTTCAAATCCACTCCTTGCTTCTGCCATATCTTGGAGAAGTTTCAGGGATGGCACTGACTATTTAAGAATAAAGGTGACAACTTCTCATTTCTGTCATTTCTCAAACTCTTCTTTCTTGAATGATTGAAAATGGTGGACTTCAGGTTGTTAACTTGGGTGGATCCAAAGTGAACCTTAAAATATCCGTGGATGGATTGTCTCCAAACATGGTTCAAGTATCCGGGTCGACCAAGACTGTACTTACATCTGCGGACTTGAAGGACGTGAATTCCTTTAGGGATCCGAAGAAGGTAGTCGATCAATCGATCTAACGCGTCATTTGATATCAGCACGCATATTAATCAACTTGTGTTTGTAATGGTGCAGGTGTTTCCGGTTCAAACTCCGCTCAACAATGCCGACGAAAACATGGATGTCGAGCTCTCTCCCTATTCTCTCACTTCATTTGATTTGATGAAAGTTGTATGAAGTGTGGCAACTATTACAAATTCCGAATAATCGAGCATTTGTCTCTCGTTTTACTAATAGTAGCTATGATTGGTGTGAAAGAATATGTAACATATTAATAATGCTTCTTAAAATTGTTGCTCTTACTATGAACTTGTGTTTAAAGTTCTTGATTCCAGTGTTATAAATTTAAACATAAAAACAATCAATTCCAACGTCTCCACACAGAACTGGTGGTGGGAAAAAAACCGAACCGATTCTTGAGACTGAACCGAATAAGCCATCATGGGTCGGTTCGGTGCAGCTATTTTTAAGGGAAAGTTTATGGTCGGTTCTATTATCCGAGACCGAGTATTGTTGGTTCGGTTCACAATTTTCGAGGCGAAAACCGTGAAAAACAGAACCGAACCGAAAGTAACCCAATGTAAAATGAAACCTAGAAAACAAATCGTCTCTCCCTGCTCCGACTGAAAAGGGATGTCGATAGATCTTAATGGCTCTCCGAGTGAGCATGGCTACCACATGCCTGCAGAGTGGGAACCCCACTCCCATTGTTGGATCGGATGGCCTGTATGTATATCATTCCTTGTAATCTTTCCAGTATTCTCCGATAGAAGCATTTCTATTCCTCTAATTCCTGAAATTATTTTACTATTTGTATTGCATATGTGTGTTTGTGTTGGAACCTATCAAGTTGACACGACAATCGCCTTTCTGAAGGTTCACACCTTTATTTTGAATATTTTTTTTTATCTTAACTCCCATGACTAACAAAATTGAAAAACTCTTTCTTCCTTGTTCAGCTATATTATTAACTTTTTTTCAATGACAGGAACGCCCTGACAATTGGCGGGATGATGCAAGGCATGCCCAACGTGTGTTTGCCAAAGTAGCAATTGAAATATCCAAGTTTGAACCTGTGACTGTCTGCGCTAGCTGCGCGCAGGTGGGCTGCGTTAAGTTAACTGTAAAAGACGGAGCTGATTGAAAAAATGGAACAATAGTGAACTTTTAATTGCACGTGATTATTCTCAATGTCTCTTTTTAGACTAAATTGCACTTAAAAATATTTTACTTTTTCCTTTTCTAGTGGGAAAATGCAAGCTCTCTCCTTCCCAAAAATATTAGAGTTGTTGAAATGGGAATGAATGATTCTTGGTTTCGTGACACCGGGCCTACTGTAATCTTCTATCTGTCACTTCCTTTTATTAATCTATGGTTAAACCCAATAGTTTTGAAGAGGAATTTTTTTATTTCCTTAGTTTGTTGTAAGAAGAAGTCACTCAAGTCTTGGTATTACTGATGAAAGGGTGGCAGGGATTGATTGGAATTTTAACAGCTGGGGCGGTAAGCAGTTATTGTTATATTTATACATTTGAAGTCCATCATTATGCTAGAATATTTCAATCTCACTCACATGATGTTCTTCATTTCTATCAACTAATTCCACTCTCTCAAAATCGACCAACGCAACATGATTTAACAAACTTGCAATAAAATTATAAAACTATTGTGGTCTTCTTCAGGGGAGTAGACCCATGAGGAAGGATAATTTTATTGAAAATTGTCAAAACGTTGCAACCTGACCAACTCTGATTTTCCTACTCTGAATGTATCCACCATGTTTTAATCTCAATGTGCAAATAGTATATATTTTCTTTAGGGTATTGCTAAATTTATCTTTTAATTCTATCATCTAATTTCACCTCTTGACGTAGCGATTATATGTCAGTCATTGATTGGATTAATTGTTGAAATAAATTATGAATAGTTATAATAAGACATTTTATCAATTAACAAATGTCACGTCCAAAGGTTTTATTAGATGGTAGAATAAAAGAAAAACCTAACATCATTCATTTTTTTATGTTGATTGAGACTTTTCTTTTAATTTAAAATGACGTTTCCTTTAATGGGTTTATAATTCTTTTTTTCAAAACTATTATTTTTTTGACCTTTATAGGCATTGATGATGGTAATTATGAAGATTGGAGTCTTGATCTTCTAGTTGCAAGAAAGGTTAGATCAATGCATGGAATTTTTATTTTTTAAAGATTGTATGTAATTTTTAGTTTATGCTTTGATGCTGTTGATGACCTTTCATCCTTGACCTCATTCATTGTTGACTTAAGATTCTTGAAATTGAGAGGCTCCCCAGGTTTCCAAACTCGATGATTCTAGAAGGAGGAAGTATACATGTAGATGGAGAAGGTAAATCATCGAAAATAATTCAGCATCCATTTTTGCACGTATAAAAAAAAGCATTGTTTGGTAATGGTGTATATCTTGTTTTTCCTTTTCATTTCAACGGCAACTTTTTAATCTATTAAGGTTCATGGTGGGTTTTTTGTGGGATTACCCTCGAAAAGTAGTGGTCTATCATTGTATTATGTCTTGCATGGCACACTACATTCTTGCATGTTTATGAAACTGATGTATTATTTTCATAGTTAATAATCAAGCATACGCAGGTGATTGTAGTTGTAATTTTTCCTAGCAGAAATATCTCTAACTACCGAAACTGTTAGTAAGAAGACAATAGATCACTAGTAGAAAACTGCAGCTAACAGTTTGACATTAACTATCAAAATTAATTATTGACGTTTATCTGATTTCTTAGTTTATTCCCCAAGTAGTCACTATTCTCTGAGTTGTTCGTTAGAAACTTGAAAAAAAAATCACATCAAATTTATTTTTTTAGTTGTATTGGTTATACTTTAAAAAAAAAAAAACTTTTATTATGTTAAAAAAAATCAAATACTAAGAAATTATGTGATATGTCACTGCCAAGCAAGATGACGCTTTAACTGGAACGTGAAGCTACTCTGAACAAATTTTTACTATACTTTATCTATATGGTTTTCTGACTCCTTATTTTATTGGTTTTTTACATATCACTACTCTTTTCAGGGACATGTCTTACTACTGAAGAATGCCTCTTAAATAGAAACAGGAATCCAGACATGACAAAGGACCAGATAGAGAATGAACTTAAGAAATACCTTGGGGTGAAGAAAATTCTTTGGTTACGTCATGGCCTATTTGGTAATAATGCTCCATGTCTAACTTAAATTTATTTTTTGGACGAAGTTATGTGTTGGATCTTTTTTTTTTGTGAAGTAAGTTATGTTTTCATTTATCTTCACCCAAAAGGATTAAATATTAACACAAAATAGATTGTTTATGCATTCTAAAAAAATATTGCCATTTTTTTGCTAGTTGTTTTTTTAGCCCAAACAGACTCATAAAATCTCCAATAAAACTTGTTCTTTATATTTTAGAAAGAATATTGTAAACTTTTAAATGGAGAGAAAAACCATAAAAATGGGAACTCTTTACAGGTGATGAGGATACCAATGGTCATATTGATAACATGTGTTGTTTCGCAAAACCTGGTGTGGTTTTGTTGTCCTGGACTGACGATTCTAGCGATCCTCAGTACGAACGATCTGTGGAAGCATATTCTATTCTATCTAATGAGGTTGATGCCAAAGGTAGGAAATTGGAGATAATTAAATTGCACCTACCTGGTCCCCTTTACATGACACATGAAGAGGCTTCTGGAATAAAACAGGTATTTGATTTATTTCCTTTATTTACTTTCCGTTTTTTGTTTATCAGAAGCATTGTATGAGGATTCGTCTATGTTGGCGTTACTTCTACTATAATTCATCTCTTAATGTTTGTAGTTTTGTTTGTGGATTTGGTGTGTAGTTTGGTAGTTATAAAATGGAAACACGTTTCCTTAGAGCCTTATTTTTTTTAATCCTTCAATAAAAGAACTTACGTGGTATTGGAAATGGAGACTACATCGCATTGGGAAGACATTAAGAAAGTACAGAGTTAGATGGATCTGAGGAAGGTTGTTGATGCATAAAGAGAACCTCTAGGCTTACACATCTTGCTCACCTAGTTTTAACTTCCATTATGTGTTAGTCATTGCATTACTGTTTCATAAAACTTTTGCTGATACATCCAATCACATTTTATTTGCTATTCTTTTCTGTTTATTCTTTGCTGCTTTTCAAATAATACTTGAACTAAAAGTGAAAGTCGGAGACAAGAAACATACAATTGAATCTTTCCAGTTGAAATTTTTTTTTCTCTGGGTATTGCCTTGTCTTTACAGGATGGCGATGCTAAACAACGACTTCCAGAGACCAGACTAGCTGCTTCGTATGTGAACTTCTACATTGCCAATGGGGGAATCATTGCGCCACAATTTGGAGATGAAAAGTGGGATAAAGAAGCTATTCGTGTTCTATCAGAAGCATTTCCCGATCATAAAGTAAGCAAATACACATTTTTACGCGAGTTTTGAGTGAAAAAAGATGTTCATGTGGTTGTTTGATCAGGTCATTGGAATTGAAGGAGCAAGGGAGATTGTTTTGGGTGGTGGGAATATACATTGCATCACTCAACAACAGCCATTCTCATAAAGGGTCTTGAAGTGTCGTATGTATTGTGGAGAACACTTGTTCTTTTTATCCATTTGAATGTTCCTGTTCCATTGCAAGGGAAGAGTCGATGTTTGAGACTAGATGCTTTCTTTGAATATGAACACCCGTTCAGATGTCTTTTGTCTTGTCTCTCACCCACGAATAGGCCAGTGTTAAAAAAAGCTAATATAAAAGAGAAAATAATTAATTAGAGACCGTCCGATTTTTAAAAATTAAATCAAATCAAATCGATGGTTGATGTTAAAAGGCAAGATCTTGTCATGGAGGAGAGTCCGCTCGTTTTGTTTTGGGAAGTTTCCAGGCTCAGATACTTCTCTCGTTTATGCCGGGGCGGACACGCTTCCCCTACTGTGCACTTTCCGATGACCACTTACTCTGTCTGCTCCAAGAAGGATCGGCCTTTGGTTCTCCGTTCTTCGTGTATTCGTTTGATTTTTCAATCTGGGAGACCGAGATTGGGTTTGGGGAAGTCGTCTTTGATCTGGGAAGAGATATATTTAGGGTTTGGAGGGAGAGTTTCTTGGGTTTTTTATTCCTTTGAGAATGGTTACAGCGCGGCAAAGATATGACGAAGAAGGATTCCCGGTACAAGGGGTCGTCTTAAGTAGAAATGCGCCCCTGCTATTTAGGTTTTGACGGTGGAGTGCGCGTTTATAGAATCATACTCATTCGCATTCGAATTTCTCCTCTCTCTCTCTCTCTCTCTCTCTCACCCAGACAAACTGAGGAATCGGAACATGAGATTGGTTCTATCTGGGTTTTCAATAAAATCACCAGCTGGAGTCACATTTGGCCCTTTCAATTTATTCACCCAAAGGAGGTGGAGAAAGCCTGTGATCTCGGCCCAGACTCGCTTGGAAGATAGAATTCGTGATTCTAAGCTCGACAATTTAGCAACCCTCCTCAGAAAGCTCAAGATAATTCTCAATCTACACAAGTTCATGTCCAACAGGAAACGCGGTCCTTTTGTGTCTTTACAGATCATGTCCAGGTGGAGAAATGCCGTCGGACTAAATGTGGGTGCAGGCGAGTTCATTCACAAATACCCACACGTTTTTGAGGTGTTTAAACATCCTGTGACGAGGAATTTATGTTGCAAGTTTACCCAGAAGATGAAGGATTTGATAATGGCTGAAAATAATTCTGTTCGGGAATTGGAATTGGAAGCCGTGAGGCGGGTAAAAAAATTACTGTTGATGTCCCCATCTCTTGCACTCAATGTTCATGCTTTGAGGTTGATAAGCAACGAATTAGGTTTGCCAGATGACTTCCGGGAATCAATTCTGTCAAAGTATTCTGATGATTTTAGGTTGGTTGATTTGGAGAGAGTGGAATTAGTTGATAGAAATGAAGAACAGCATGTGACTGAGATCGAGAAGTGGAGGGAGGAGGAGTATCGAGAGAAGTGGTTGAGCGAGTTTGAAACAAAATATGCATTTCCTATCAACTTACCTACTGGTTTTAAGATTGAGGCGGGGTACAGAGGGAAGTTGAGAAATTGGCAAAGGCTTCCATACTTGAAGCCACACGAGAGGAAGAAGATCATTAATGTGTCTTCATGCGGAGGAATAGAGCGATACGAAAAGCGAGCCGTGAGTATTATTCATGAGCTTTTGAGCTTGACAGTGGAGAAGATGATTGTGGTTGAGAGGCTGGCTCATTTCAGAAGGGACTTGGCTATTGAAGTGAATGTGCCAGAGCTTCTTTTAAAACACCCGGGGATATTTTACATATCTACAAAGGGAAGTACTCAGATCTTGTTCCTGAGAGAGGCATATGGTAAAGGGAGGTTGATTGAGCCTAATCCATTGCACAACATTAGAAAGAAAATGATGGATCTTGTTTTGCTGGGGTGTAGACATACTAGAAAATTGTTGGAAGCAAACTGCATGGAGGTCATGGAGGAGGAGTACAAAAGGATGTGAAGATGGCTCTTGCGATTTTACAAGGTTTTGATACATGAAATTTACTTTCATAGAAGAGTTTCATGGAAGTACCAAATGAAAGAAGATAAGGAAGGGAAGGTTAGAGGAATGAGGTTGGAATTTTTCCAACCACCTTCGACATTCTTGGAGTTCTGTTGGTCCCAAAGGAAATGTAGAACCAAGGCAACAGGATGAAGTCCCTGGTCAATGCACTGCCGGAGACTTGAGTAACATTAAAAGCTAAGTTCGACTTGCTAAAATTCAACAAGGATATGTTTATGGCAATGAGTATTTCTCCTGCATTTATGGGAGTTTTCTTAGCAGAGCTGGTTACTTTAGAAGGTAGACCATCGGAAGTTATAGCAAAGCTTCAACAGGTTATAAGAATTATTTGTTTTGATTCAACAAATAATAGTTACATATTTGAGAAGTTTGTGCAAAATGTAGAGTTGTAAAAAGGAACTGCAATGAACTTGAAAAAGACAGGAAAAATTGGGATGAGATGCTTGATGTGGAGTAGTATAAAAAGTTGTTAGATGTTGAACTTTGGCAAACTAGAAACTGTGTTTGTGTGTTTTGTTGAGGTTGCACAGGGATATCTGTCTGAAGAAGAGTGGAATATGAGTATATGATGGGTATGTAGATGAGGAAGTAGTAGTGAAAATGGAGGTGCTGCCTGCTAATGGGATGATAGCTGTGGGGTGTGGAATGTTTTAGGCAATTTTAATTCGACTCAAAACATGAGTGGTGCCATTCATTGCCCACTCATGTAATGCAGGCGCAAGGGTGACTAGAAGTCTTGGTGACACGTAAGTGACCAATGTGGGGCCATTCGACTTTATTTCTCGAAAGACCCACCAAGCTTTTCTACTGCCTACTCACTCTAGATAGGTCTCTTAAATCAATAATGTCACGTCGACGCTTGAATCTGAAGGATATCTTAATCGTCAATATTCAATTTTCATTCTCAATTTTCATGTTCCAATATTAATGTACAAAAGAGCCTGGACTATTTTCGAGCTGCCTACAGTGAGTTTTAGATCATTGAGACTAAGAAACTTAAAGGAGGATTCATATTATACCATCAGGCATCAAGGGGCACGATAAAAGAATCTCCCCCCACCGGCGGTATGAACAGAGTAGAGTCTCCACCCACCTGCTACTGCAACTCCACCCGAAAAAAAAGAAGATGAACACCTCAAAATTCAATTCATGATAGGAAAGGACAAGTTCTCACATAACTTTCCACGACTCTAAGGTGGGAAAGCTACAAAAAGTGTCAAAATACAACCCTGCAGATACGCTCCGTTGCCTCCTGTCATTTGCATTTGCACTTGGTTATTCTCCAATAAAAATGCTGACGTGTGTTGAGAGTGGGCGAACACCCTCCTCCCATCAACCGCCTACTCTGTCTCTAAGCCTTTCTGTTTTTAGGATGAGTGCAGCGGTTGCCTTCAAGTTACTCAATCGTGCCCCTATCGCGTGTTGTACCATTTGCTGGAAGTTGGCATGGTTGATGGTGGTGAACGTCGTTTGTGTTCTCCTTGAAGCACACGATTTCCTGACATGCTTAGGAGATCAATCACTCGATCATATACAGAGATTTTTATTTTACTTAATTTCCTTACTCATGATCTTATGTCTTTTGCAAGTGATGATTTCTTTGAGTATTCTACATGGGAACATAGTTCAGTGAACATGGATCAACCTCTACACATTTTGATTTGGGATGTACGGATGAATTCAACTCAAAGTCAAAGGAGAATTTGTCTTTCCAGCAACAACAATGTGTAACCATTATCTTGTATTTTTCTTTTCTTTTTGGCAAATACTAGCATTTTTGTTTTGACAAATACTTAGCTATTTATATTGCATGCATGTATTAAATTGTGTAGTTATGATTAAATGTATGATGATGGCTTAGTTTTGGTTCGAACATCATGGTTCGGCTCACACATGGAATCACCATCACTGGAAATTCATCCCATACAAGAACCGGTTTAAAGGAGCACCAATGATTGATGATTTGACTCATGCAAGGACATTAGATTGTGTGCACAAGAATGGATGACGTGGCCATGCAGCGCCTTTGAACAAATCAACACGGAAGAGCCAACAATCATCGGATGCGCGCTCGGATCACCATCGCGACTGCTCATTTTGGCCATTTGGTTCTTACAAAACCATGGTTATGCACACAATTCACTCAAAGGGGTTCTCGGCTAAACCCGAGAACACCTCTAAGTTTGCAATCGAAAAATCAACCAAATGAGAACCAAATTCAACGAAATTTCAAGTAGATGTTAACTAATAAGATATGACTAAGCTTTGTAAATTTTGTGTAAGATCAAATAAATAAAATTAAACAAGACTACCCGTAACCGATCCGAGTGTATCTTTGTACTCTCGAGTATATGTGATCTTTCAAAGAAAACCACCACGACACAAGGCTCGGTTGGCTTAACTTTTTTTTCCTAACTAAGGTCTTAGTTAAGAAATAGAGAAGGTGAGGAAATAAGAGTCACCAAGGAACCATGGACTTGACAACAATGGAGGCTCAATCTCCACCCGAAGTGTGAACAATCCGAGGACTAACCTTTGGAAAAGGTAATGAATGTGATTCAAGGTCTAGAGAAACAATTCCGTGCTTGCTCATTAAAATCAAGTTAATAATTAACAATCTCCAATCGCCATGCTCTTAAACTAAATTCCTAAGGTACAAATGGTAATTTGATACATGAGGATCATCCTTGTGAGGTGGTTGCATCCTAGCTATGGATGTGTGGATTCTTCTCTCTCCATTCAAGCGTGGAGGTGATCCCTTCTTCCTCAAGTTGCTCTCCAATCCCTTGAAACATGTATTCAGGTAATGGATGTTTCAAATTTGAAATTTAAAACGTTAACTTATGAGCTTGGTCATTAGATTCGGGCTTGCTTCAAATTATTTCCTCCTTGGGCTGATTTGGGTGTCCTTCTTCCTTGAATCATGATGAATGGATTGCTCCTTCTCTTTGAGCGAACTAAGGCTCCTTAAGTGATGTAGTCCTTCTTCATAAGCCGGTGGAAGAAATGCCTTTAAGGTAAAGGGTTGCCCCATTTAGGTTGCTCCTTTTTTTTTTAAGCACGTATGCAGTTGAGTATGGCTGAGACTTTGTGTGGCCGGAGCCTTCTTGATGCTTGGTCTTCAAGGCCTCGTGTATCATACATTTTCCACCACTATCCTAACATTCAACTAAACCTAACCACACAATCTAATACATGCTTATATAGAATAAAAACAAAAAGGCCATTGTTTGCCTCATAAATGCAATAATTGAAAGTTACATAGATTTGATATCGGGAAGACAAATTTCCGTTTGAACTTGAAATGCTCCTTCATGTGTATTCCATATCAGCATGTTAGTTGGCTTATCCATGTCTTCAGAGGTCGGTTTGTATGCTAGACAATCCATTAGATCTTCACCTGCACAAACATTACAATAATCAATAAAAAGATTGGTGGAGTTATGAACTTTACCTTGAGACCGTGTCATTGGTCTCCTAAGTGTATCAGATAGTCATTATATAGGCAACACATTCATGACCCAACAGATAGCAACAATATACTAAACCACTAATTAAAAACGTGTAACAATGACTCCTAAATACTATGACATATATTGCAACAATAAAAATAGACTAACCACATACTTCAAACACCAAATGACTAGGACAAACACAATACATGTAAGTGGTGGGACTTATCCAACAATAACTCCCTTAAACTGAATGCTTTAGAACTTCACTTTAATATGAAACTCTTCATGCTAAATCATCTAAAGTGCATACTCCAAGAAACTTCCTCATCTTAAAAAACGATGCCAACTTGAGGGACTTTGTAAATATATTTGCAACTTTGTCTTTACTCTTGCAGAACAATAGATTAATTGTTCCATTAGCTACAAGATCACGTAAGAAATGATGTTTCACATCGATGTGCTTGCTTCTTCCATGCAAAACAAGATTTTTTGAAAGCTTAAACACCAAAATGTTGTCACAGAAGATGTATGTAGGTCCCTCTTGCTTAAAATGAAGCTCCTCTATAACTTTTCTCAGCCAAATAGCTTGACAAGCACATGAAGCTGCAACTACATATTTGGCTTCCGTGGTTGATAAACTAACAATTGGTTGTTCTTTCGATGACCATGACACAACCCCTGTACCAAGCTTAAAAACATATCCAGAAGTACTTCTTCGATCATCTTGATCTTTAGCATAGTCACTATCAATAAACCCCATCAACTACGATTTGTCTCCTTTCTTATAAAACGACCAAAGTTAGAGGTTCCTAGCAAATATTTAAATATTCTCTTGGAAGCACAAAAATGCATATCTTTTGAGTGCTCCATGTCTATACTGATAAAACTAATAGCATGCCTAAAATCTGATTGAGTTGTTGTTAGATACATTAAACTCTCCACAATTTGCTTGTAAAGTGCCATTAACATTACCTCCTTCATGATATTTTTCAAGCTACATGCCTACTTCCACGGGGATCCCAACTAAATTGCAATTCTTCATGTGAAACCTGTCCAAAATTTCTCTTGCATATTTCCTTTGAGAAACAAAAATATCAGCAGAGAATTGAACCACTTCCATGCCAAGAAAATAGTGCATTTTTCCAAGATTGAACATATCAAATTCAAGCATCATTGCTTAAATTTTTTTAAATGTGACGTTGTCATTTCCAGTGTAAATCAGATCATCCACATATAAGAATCTTCCCTTCATGTCCAAGTTTGACAAAAAGAGTATGTTTATATGGAAACTTTTGAAAACTTTCCTTCAAGAAATACACTTCTATACAACTATACCAAGCTCGTGGAGCTTGTTTTAATCCATACAAAGCCTTTTTTTAACTTGTATACTTTATGTTCATTTTCAATCTTAATATAGCCAAGAGGTTGATCAATGAATACCTGCTCTTCCAAGTTCTCATGTAAGAATGCTGATTTTACATCCAACTGGTAAATGATCCATGAACTTTGCACTACCAAAGCAATTACCAATCTGATTGTATCTCGCCTAGCAACTGGAGCAAAAATTTCTTTGTAGGCGACACCAAAATCTTGTTTGTAGCCTTTCACTACTAAGCGAGCCTTGAACTTGTCCACCTCGCCATTCTCCATCAGCTTTGTCTTGTACACCCACTTTACACCAATGGTCTTTTGCTCGGGTGGAAGCTCTGTCAAATCTCAAGTTTTATTTTTTCGATGGTTGTAATTTCGACATCCATCGCCTTCTGTCACTTTGGTTCTTTAGCAGCATCTTCGAAGGTTACTGGATCGCAGTCAGAAAACAAAGCAAAATGAGTAAGATGGTCTTAATTTTGATAAATCCCAGTTACCTTATAATCAGTCATCCAAGCTGATCTTCTTTGAGCTCGGTGAGGATGCTGGTCTTCAATTTTAGGGGCTAAAATATTTTGAGTAGTTGCTCGTGGTTGCTTATTTTCTTCATGTTGAGCATTCTGTATCGGAGCGCTACAAGTACTGCGGTCCTTTTGATGAATATTGCAGAGAGCAGAGTATTCGGCATCAAAAGACCCTCCGAAGACTCCTCAGTTGAACGGTTTAGCTGAGAGAATGAACAGTACACTTGTTGAGAGAGTGAGATGTTTGCTCTCGCAGTCACAGTTGCCAAGATCCTTTTGGGGTTGAAGCCTTGAGCACTGTGGTTCATGTTTTGAATCTTACGCCGAGTGTTCCGTTAGATTTTGAAGTTCTGAACAAGATGTGGTCTGAAAAAGAAGCTTCATATAGCTATCTACGCACCTTTGGGTCCAAGGCCTTTGTTCACATTTCAAAAGATGAGTGATCAAAGCTCGATGTAAAGATGAGGTCGTGTGTGTTCATTGGTTATGGTCTTGATGAGTTTATCTCTAGGTTCTACGATCTGGTGCAGAAAAAACTAGTCAGAAGTAGAGATGCAGTGTTCATAGAAAACCAATGCATCAAAGACATCGATAAGGCAGAAATCGCAAAAAGTGCAGTGATGATCTGATTGATTTGAATCAAATCTCTACACCTGCAGAACATTTCGATCAAGGGAGAGCGGAACCAGAACATGATACCGGTCTCGCTAATGGCGAAGTCTCCACCACTGATAATGTTGAACTGACTGAACGAGTCGAAGAAAATGTTCAAGAATTTCTAGATGAACCTCTTTTGAGAAGATCCACTAGAGAGAGACGCTCTTCAACGAGATACACTTCAGATGAGTATGTAATGCTCACAGATACCGGAGAGCTAGATACTTATCGAGAGGCAACTTTCGTCGATGAGAAGAAAGAATGGTTGAAAGTCATGGAAGATGAGATGCAATCTTTTCATGAAAACCACACTTATGACTTGGTTAAGTTACCACAAAGGGAAAAGAGCTCTCAATAATAGATGAGTCTACAGATTGAAGACCGAAAATGCAAGCTCACAACTAAGATACAAGGCTCGGTTGGTTATGAAAGGATACAGTCAGAAGAAGGGAATCGACTTTGAAAAAATATTCTCATGGTGGTGAAGATGTCCTTGATCCGAGTTGCTCTTGGTTTAACGGCACGATTAAACCTGGAGATCAAACAACTTGATGTGAAAACTACATTTCTTCATGGTGATTTAGAGAAAGAAATTTACATGGAGCAGTATGAAGGATCAAAGTAAGAGGAAAAGAGCACCTTGTGTGCAAGTTGAAGAAGAGCTTGTATGGCTTCAAACAAGCTCCATGACAGTGGTATAGAAGTTTGAATCTTTTATGGTGAGTCACGGGTACAGCCGGACATCGTCGGATCATTGTGTGTTCATCAAGAGGCACTCCGAGGATGATTTCATTATTCTCCTCTTGTATGTTGACGATATGTTGATCATAGGTCGTGACACTTGCAAGATTGCTAAGTTAAAGGGAGAGTTGAGCAAGTCTTTTGCGATGAAAGACTTGGGTGCGGCAAAAAAGATACTCGTTATGAAGATCTTTTGTGATAGGAAGAATGAGAAATTGTAGTTGTCTTAGGAAGACTACATCGAGAAAATACTTGAAAGGTTCAACATGAGCAAGGCCAAAACTGTGTGTTCTACACTTGCAGGTCACTTCAAGTTTAATTCGGAGCAACGTCCTACAAGTAAGAAAAACAAGGCAGAAATGAGTCGAGTTCCTTATTCGTCTGCAATTGGCAGTCTGATGTATGCTATGGTGTGCACTCGACCCGATATTGCTCATTCAGTTAGAGTAGTTAGCTGTTTTCTCTCCAATCCTGGCAAAGAACACTGGGAAGCAGTGAAGTGGATATTCAGATATCTCCAAAGTACTTTCAAGTTGTGTTTGTGTTTCAGTGGCGATGATTCTATGCTAGTTGGTTATACCGATTCAGATATGACCGATGACGTTGATTCTAGGAAGTCCGTTTTAGGATTCTTGATGACGTTTTTAGGGACAGCCATGTCTTGGCAATAAAAGTTGCAATAGTGTGTTGCGTTGTCCACCATAGAAGCCGAGTATATTACAATTACTGAAGGTTGCAAGGAGACTTTGTGGATGAGGAGATTCCTTGAAGAATTGAGCTTGCACCAGGAGAAGTATGTTGTGTTCAGTGATAGTCAGAGCGCTATCCATCTCTCCAAGAATTCGTCATTTCATTCAAGATCCAAGCATATTGATGTGAGGTATCGTTGTGTTTGAGATTTGCTCGAGACAAAATAGTTGCACTTGGCGAAAGTGCATACTAGTGAAAACAGTTCAGATATGTTGACGAAGGCTTTGCCAAAGGAGAAGCTCGAGGCTTGTCGGCGAAGAGTTAACTTGTTGGAGATGCCTCATCATAAGTCGAGAGAAGGAGATTTGTAGAGTCCCTCTTTATGATGAGGGACCCACAACAATCAATGGACCCATTGATTGCTGACTAGTGGCAGTCTTCAACTGCTGCAAGGCAGCATACAACAATCAATGGAAGCAATTTTTTGCTGGCTGGCGGAAGCAAGGAATGTGTATCATCACAATCCTTTATAAATAGAGGTTTTGAGGAACATTTCAGAGTATCTGAGAAGAGATAAAAAAAAGAGAAGAGAGAATATTCTCAGTGAAGAGTGAAGAAATAATGAGGTTTTTTTGGAGAGAAAAAAAAGAAAGAGTATGAGAGAAAAATAGGTTATATGCTTTTTGATGCACATTGTGAGTTCTAAGATATGTGAATTTCTCTCAGTAAATATTTTCTAAAATATTCGGTTTCTTGAAGAAAATTTTAAAATCTTATTTTTCGTAGTGAGATTTCTGTACTCGATTCCTGTGATTTTTTCTCGATTTGGGTTTTTACATAAAATTCTCGGTATTTATTTTAGCCATAATTTCTTTTATTTCTTAATCGTTATAATATTACGGTGTAAAAAATTATTTTTAGTATTTTTTGCATCGCATCTGCTATCATTTTTAATCGCTTAGTTAGTAGTGTATGACAACATTAAAATTATTGCTAACAATTATTATTTTTTGAGAGAGAGAGAGAGAGAGAGAGAGAGAGAGAGAGAGAGAGAGAGAGAGAGAGAGAGAGAGGAGGGGGGGAGTGAAAGGGAAGAAGAGGGAGATTGGAGCGGTATGACGCCGTGGAGAAGAAGAAAAAGAGGGTGTCTTAGAGAATCTTAAACTTGACCACAAGCACTCCAGGTACTAGGTTAATTGCTATTTTCTTGGATTGGGCAAATGAATGCGCATTAGAATAACAGTTAAAACGCAGAGTTGCAAACGTTAGAACAATGTCATTCTATTCCACTGAATGGGGGCTGGAGAAGCATATTATCTATCTACGCTCGGACCAAAATAGACCACACTCACAAGAGTTTAGGCTCTCTTCTGTTTCGCAGGGCCACGCAAAAACAACACCCGATACACCCACGCAGCCAAAATAGCCCCGATGAATGGGAAAATCCAGTACACGTAAAAGTGCTCCCATGTGTCGTGCCTCTCCTTCACATAAGCCCATCCAAATGCCTACAATCAAACACGTTATTCATCAGGGCTTTTAAACTATTTAACTAAAATCCTTCTTATCACTTCTTACAACAGATGCTTAGTTAAGAATAGGGCGGAGAATTAAAACCCAAAGCTGTAAAGTACGTACATTGGCAGGATTCATAGAAGGTCCTGTGTAAGAAGAACCTGTAACAATCAAGGTGACAGTGGCCATGGCCATTAACCATGCTTGAACAGCAGGGTTGCGAGGGCCTCTCAGCACAATTACAAGCACAGCCAAGCTCATGCAAAATGTCAAAACCCCCTCGGCCATGGCTCCCGAATGAACCTCCACTTTCAGAGAAGGCCCACCCAGCATCTGTTTGTACTGTGTTGGCATCACCTCCTTGATCGCAAGCGCACCACCAACTGCTCCGGCTGCCTGTCAATAATGATCAAAACATTTTGCTCTTCCGACTTAAATGATATTCATGGAAAATCTATGTACTGTGGTTACATATCCCAGTTCTCAAAACAATGATCAAAACATTTTGCTTTTCCGACTTAAATGATATTCATGGAAAATCTATGTACTGTGGTTACGTATCCCAGTTCTCAAAATACATCTTTAATTGATTTTTAAATTTAGATTGCAGTCCATTCGACTAAAAATATTTAAAAAAAGAAAATTTTTGTCTCTTTGAAGAATGAAGATGGAGATAGCTATTGCATGCACCCACGAAAGATATATCTAGCAGTTTGGAAAAAACAATGAAATGAGCATGATCCAGTTCGAGTAAATCCGTAGCGAAGGTAAGACATTAAAGCCTAGATCACAAAATTATAACTTTCTAATAGCTAGATAACCCACGACAAAAAAAAAAAAAAGAGAGAACAAAGGATGACCTGAGCCGGAAAGCGCAGGGCCATAGAAATAAGAGAATCGGGGCTGAGGCCGGCTGCGTAGAAGGCGGCGGTACCGGTGGGGTTGAAGCTAGCTCCACCCAAGACGCTGCCGATAAAGTTGAAAAGGAATACGAGAACGAAAAAGATGAAAGTGGTTATAAAGATGGAAGGAAAAGGAAGGCCAACAACTCCCAGGGAGGAGGATATAACGAACGACAGAACCCCAATGGAGGATGCGCAGAAAACCCACATGAACGTAAGCACTCCGTCAGCTACGGCGGCCTTTATCGCCCCCATAGCCTTTCCAGTCGATTACTGGGCACCAAAACAAGGAAGAGAGCTTTTTTATGGACCAAGTCTTGTTGTATCCGTTTGCAAGACAAGGGAGTGCGGTGGGCAATGCCGTTTTGATGAATAAATGCAAGTGAACGAAGCAGCGAATTTGGGGGGATGGATGATCATGATCTACCTAACTCCATTCTAAGTACCCAACCAGACCCAAACCACCCATGACCTCCTTTTTCTAAGACGGGTCGGGTCGGGTATACTATTTGTCAACCTTTAATCCTTATCATCAGTCATGGGCCAACGCAAATCTCTCTAATTGTTATTTATCCAGTTCAAGATCCAGACTTTTTCGCTTTGTTTTCTCAGATTTTACGGTTTACAAGGATTCGCATCTGTTCTGGTTTCCACTTTTTAATTTAAAATGTATTATTTCCAAAACTAATAAACTACGTTTCTGCAGGTCGAAAAAGGTATGCACTTTTGGGTGGAGTAGACTTAGCTTCTCCTTCCATTCCGCTTTTGCAGTCACCTACAGTGCACGTGTATGCTAGTTTACACGAATCAAGACTGAAGTTTTGAAAGTTGAGCGATATGGACACAGAGCAGGATGTATGCCTGAATGTTGCAGTCGATCGTGTTTGAAACCCCATTTTCATATGGCCATACACAGGCATGGCCTCTCTTCACTCTATCCGGCTCTGGTCCTTGCGTAGAATCTTGTACATAAAGTCCATATGGAATGAAAGACGAGAGAGAGAGAGAGAGAGAGAGAGAGAGAGAGAGCATATCTATCTCGTACTTTCTTTCTTCTATGTTTTGGAAAAGATAAAAAAAAAAAAAAAAAAAAAAAGGAGAAGAACAGCTAAGACAAGTACCAGGGGACCTACCCCATCAAATAATACCATCTACCTAATCATGCTTACATTGTTGACACCATGGCGTTCAAGTGAAAATGGTTTGAGAATCTACGCAGTATGCATGCATGAACCCATCCCCCTCAACTAGTTTAAACAAGACCTGGGCCCTGCTTCTCTCTCTCTTCCTCAGGGACGCGAGACAGAGTATGCAGCCACCAAACGCGTGTGCTCTCTCAAATATAAGCACATAACTTTGGGAGCGAATATTTGCTAAAAAGAAGCGAAGAAAAGTGTGGTGGGGGAACCCATTTTTCGTGGCTTCGGCAGCGGAGGAATATATGTTGTTGTTCTTGACTTGAGAATATCACCTATTTCTTTTGCCCTTCACTTTGGGTTAATATTCTCCTTTGAGTCTCCTTTTCTTTCTTCTCTTTGCACAAACGAATGTCATTCCGTGGTCATTTCTTTCTTTGTTTCTGGTTCCATCCACCAATCACCTTCTTACTTCTTACGTGATCTCCCCTTCTCTTTGTCCTCAGAATGGTCAATAATTTTCTCTAAATCAACCTAATATTTATACCCCCAAATGCAGTACCTATCCAATTTACTCAGCTGTCTGCTAGTATTACACCTCAATTTTGATCATGATTGCAGATAGCCTTAGCTACCACTCACAAAGCTAATTATTCGTTGGAACAAGAACATAATCAACGGAATTAGATTATATATACCCACACCCACCTAAATATACTTAGTAGTGGAAGGATAGAGATCCGTGTTGGCTGTGATTGGCTTCTCTAACTGAAGGTTGCAGCCATGCCAACGTATAGTAGTACAATGGGGTGTGTATGAAATTGGATGCGAAGTGGACAAAATACGCATAGGAATCTGGAAAGCCGACAAAGAGAGGAGCGAAGCAGATATGGGGGGCGAGCTTACTGGATTCGCGTCCTGTCTTATATGCCATTTGAACAAGGAGAAAGTTTGGGGTCCCTCACCCTTTTTAATATCCTTCTTCTTTCTCTGTGTATTGTGAGATTTTAGTGGACTGAATGAGTACCAAACTTAGAGAAGGAGACAAATAACAACTTATTCCTTTCCTTTATTCCAAACAATCTCCAAGCAGCACAGCATCCATCCGTTAGATTTGTGCTCTGCCGGAGAAACCTGAATGACCGGGAAAATCGAAAGAATAAGAGGAAGAACAGATGGCGGCAGAGAGGAAGAATCGTCCATGAGAGAAAACTGATTTCTAATTGTATTGAACAGTGAGTTGATGTTTTACATATATATCGATCGATGTAATTACACCTCAACCATACAGTAGATACATCAACACCCTCCCACAATTTTATCCAAAAGTGACATTTAATCTCAATGCTACGCCTTTTGTGTCCTCTAATCTAGAATTCTAGATAACGTACAGGTTAGACCAATCCTCCTCACGCTAATCATTGATCCATAAATGATCTCCCAAACTTGCAAAAGCACTGTCAAGAACAGAGCAGGAAGGGAGAGAGAGAGAGACCCCAATAAACAAATTTACGCGTCACAAGAAATAAGAATCTTCCTCCACCAGGGTGGTGGAATCCCCACCCCCCTAAGAAGAACACCACCTCTGCCACCAAAAGCAAGGCCTCTGTCAGCTCAGATTCTTCAGAAAGTTCTGTGCACAGAAATTCAAACTGGCTCCACTCTTTCAGAATAGAACCAGAAAAGTGGACCTCGAAGACCGGGTCCCAGTCTTTTAAATAATAAGCAGGGAACCATGATATCTCTCTATTCCCTTCTCGCTGCCTATAAATGCCATCCGTGAAAGTGAGTGTAGATGTATATAGCTTATTGCGTCTGTGTTTTTCTCGGCGATTGTCCTGGATTCTTTCTTACCCTCAACAGCCCCACCACCCACGTCAACTTGCTTGGTAAGAGCTTGCTCATCACGATTTCTGTCTGCAAGAACCGCAAGTGAAAAGATATAAGCAGATGTACATTAAAAAGTTCAATTTGTGCAAGCATCCGTACGTGCATAGTGTTGTACTTGAAGAACAAAGCACAATCAAGTTAGAGATTATCAAGGTACTTGTTCTAGATAAAGACACAAGCCAGCGTCGGGTAAATGATGTACTTGTTCTAGAGATTATCAACGCCCATCCTGAACAGAACAGAGAGGTTGTTGCCAACCCTGGTCCTCTTTCATCTAGCCAGGCTCAGATTTTGTTGTCCCTGCTGCAAATGATGTATCATCACAATCATCTACAACAGCAGCAGCAACATCAAAGAAAGAACATACACTCTTCCACAAAGATGCCCCTAATTCCACAGAGACACTTTATTGTGCAAGGTGCTAATGGCCCTGGAGATTCAGGACTTGTGCTCTCCACTGACGCCAAGCCTCGTTTAAAGTGGACCCATGAACTCCATGAGCGTTTCATTGAAGCAATCTGTCAGCTTGGTGGAGCTGAGAGTGAGTAAACTTATCATGACATTCGTAGGAGATGCTGGAGAATAGATGTTTGATATTGATTCGATACTTTCCTTCTTTCGAATGCAGAAGCAACACCTAAGACTGTGATGAAAGTAATGGGTATACCTGGACTTACTTTGTATCACTTAAAGAGTCATCTTCAGGTAAATTACAATATCAAATCAATGTTTAGTTGCTTATGAGCCTTTTGAACAAGCTTGAAAACTGAGATCGCTCAAGCTTGTAGTCCATATTTTTTGCATGCATGGCTGCATGCACTGGATTAGTTTCCATCTCTGTTTTTTCTTGTAATTGATGTCTATAGAGACAGAGATTGTATCCTATATATACTCACATAGCATTATTCCTGGCCATCAGAAGTACAGGCTGAGCAGGAACGTGCATGGCCAACCTAATAGCGAGACCAACAAAATTGGTAAGTGAGAAATAGCAATCCAACAGCAGAAAGTGGACACTATTTATTCTTGCAATGCATGGCATTGTCCTTTTTGGCGCATTTGAATACAAATGACGGTGTGTGTTATGGATGGTATAGGTGCGGGTGCAGTGGCTGAAAGCAGACTGACAGAAGCCAACAGAAGTCACACCGACAACTTCAGTGCTGTGTCTCAGACCAACAAGTCAGCTTCTTTTTCTTTGTCCCTACATTGTAAACTTAATAGGTGCTCTGATGATTTTGATGGTGTGTACTTGCAGTTGCAGTGGGGTCGGGAACTCAAGAAGCTTAGAGATAAGTGAAGCTCTACATATGCAAATTGAAGTGCAGAGAAGGCTGCACGAGCAGCTTGAGGTAATTCATCCTTTGGTCCAATTTATCACCAGTAATATATGAAATGCATAATAAAAATGAGGATTATGAGCAAGTGTTTTGAGAAAATTAGGTACAGCGACACCTGCAGCTGCGGATAGAAGCCCAGGGAAAGTACCTGCAGTCGGTGTTAGAGAAAGCGCAGGAGACGTTAGGAAGGCAGAACATCGGCGCCGTCGGGCTTGAAACCGCCAAGGTTCAACTCTCAGAGCTGGTTTCGAAAGTATCAATGCAGTGCCTCGCCGGTGAATTTCCGGAGCTGCAGAGGCTTTGCCCCCAGTCCGTCCAACCTCCGGATGGTTCATTTGAGAGCTGTCTGACATGCTGCGAAGGATCCCAGAAGGAAGCCGAATTACACAACAGGAGTTTGGGTAATGTTGAGGGCGTTCGGTTGGACACAAAAGATAATGCGGAAGGGTGGAGTGAGGTCCTGAAAGAGACGGTGTTTTTGTCTTCGACGGGGAAGGTAGGCGAAAGATCAAACAGGAGAAGTGGAGGGGACTTGTCGATGAATATCGGGCGGTATCAAGAGGAAAAGGAGGGAAGCAACGACGTGAGGAGGGAAGGAGGGTCCCAGTGGAAGGGAGGGAGAGTGAGAAGAAGAGAGGAAAGCTTGTGGAAGAGGGAGGAGTCAGCGAAAGAGAAACAAGGAGAGAAGGAGAAAGGGTGGTCAACGGCCCTGGATTTAAATGCGGGGGAGGATGAAAATGGAAGCTGTTCGGAAAGCAAGCAGCTGGACTTGAATGGGTTCAGCTAGGCGTAAAGGCGAACGAGAAGCAGTGAGAGTAGGCTCTCTGTATTTGTTTTTTGTAATGTCCGCGGAGTAGGAACATCGTCATCGTCATCGTCATCGTCATTTTGAACAAGTAAGATTGTAGTTCTAACTAACTGATTGATTAAAGGGGCAAAATGGATTCGTCTGGTTTCTCTCTCACTGATTCTTCCAATTCTCTTCTGCAAGTCATGTTTATCATTCCGTAAGCTTGCTTATGATTGAAAAACGATGCGATGAAGTTCCTTTATTCACTGAGTGCTAGTTAGAGGTTATAAACTGACTGAGAAATGATGCGATGAAGTACCTTCCAAGCCACCTAGTTCCGCCATTCTCTCAATCCCCAAGAAAACAGTTTTTGCTGTTGGACTGTATCGCATGGGGATCGACTACACTCGAAAGGTTAAAAGGATGGAGTTGGATAGTCTTGTAGATTGAAAGAGGTGGACTCGGTTTGGAAAACTTGACTAGCTACCATTACCCAGTTTATCTAACTTCTTCAAAACTAATTCCACTTTCATCCTCTCACAAACCATCAATCTAAGCTTCAACAATCCTTCAAAACCATATTTGGATTACCACTCACAAAATTAGTCCCCGCATTGGATGCCGCCACTCTATTTTCTCATCTCTCAAACCCCGTTTTCCGGCCAGCCACTGCATATATGTTGCAGGATCACCAGGTTCCAACTATAAAAGATGGCCACTTTGACCAAGAGTATCTATAAGTATGGAACATGGTAGAACCAAATAACTGCCGGAAAAAAAAATGTATTTAGAACTTGTTTGAAGGTTGAATAATTACAAATTATCATGCTCGATGACCTGAGCACCTCTCCACTCCTCACCAGGTTTCACAGTGAGAGGGACTAGAATGGCGGCAGGACCTGTGCAGATGAAATGATCCTTGCCATACTTCTGGGACGAGGATCCGGGGCTACCTACGTATATGTCTTCAAAACCCATCCGTATTACTCTGAAGAAGAGCTCCCGCCCCTGAAATCAGCACTAGAGATCAACATTGTTTATTCAGAGAAAGAATTAGAGTCAATTTCACAAAATCGAAGTTTCAGAAGAACCTGGTCGAGAGTTTCGTATTTGGAAGGTGGGGTATTGTACACAGGTTTCAATCTCTCGGATGGTGGGGCAGCATAAACTCTACTCATCTTCTTGTCAAGAATGGTAAAAGGCACGTCTTGGACAGTCCATGAGCCTGGCTTCTGCGGAGGCTCGGAACCAAAAGAGAACCACCCGGGCTCTTCCACTTCCATTGCTTGAGATGGCGATAAAATTTGAAAAGGGGAAGAAGGAGGCGGGTGAGAGCAGTAAGAACATTCACGGAGGCCTTGGATCCCGGCCCCATTTCTTCTTTTGAATTTCAAATGGCTGAGAATGGCGTTGGAAAAGGTCACTGGTTTTACCCCCATGTTCTTCACTAGAACAGCTGTGGCCATGCTTTCCGAGTAGAGAGTGACTACGTAGGTTATGTCCAGCGGGCCTCTTTGGCAGCCGAGTTCAACCTGCGAACCGGAAGAATTGAAATGGATAGGCCACTCGGAAGCAGGGAGAGGGGAAGAGAGAAGAAAATGCACCTGAAGAGCATCGATGGCATCGGAATCAACGTCCATGACTGTCCACTCAGAAGCAGGGAGAGGGTCCGAAATACCCTCCATGACCAAACCAACGCCGCCTCTAACAGCGGTGGAATCGGGTCCATCGGGGGGAAGGGAGTAGAGGACCTCCTCAAAGCCTTGGTCCTTCCAGTAAACCTTGGGTTTGTAGGAAGTGAGGTGAGCGTCGGGTATCCGAAGACTCAAGGAGCTTCCATTCCGAACCGTCAGCTCCAGCAAAGGAACCCCACTAACCTCGGAGAACTTAAATCCTTTGCGGCCGAACTGGTGGTGCAAAGAGTCTGGGAGGGAGACGGGGGTGGTGGGAGGAGGAGAAGGAGCGGAGGAGGCTTTGAAGAGGTTGGGTTTGGGGAGGGATAAGTGGGAGAGGAGAGACGCCATTGGGAGTGGATTGGAGGAATCAGCCGAACACCGTATCATACCAGAGTGAAGGTGAAAGAAGTGGGGGAGAAGAGAGGATGCAGAAGAGAGAGAGAAGCTCATCCACTCTCTCTTCCGCACCTCTCGTTTTTATTAGTTTGGATCTCTGTCTCTCTCTCTCTCTCTAAACACTTTGCTCTGACGCACCCAATGGCATTCCCCATAATAACTCAAAATTGATAGTTCCATAGAATAATCTTGGATGACAAAAACAAGGTCCATTTCTACACCACTTCTGCATCTCGAGAACACCACACCATGATTAATCTGCCAACAAAATTATGATTACAAAATTCTACTATTCCTCACTCCTCACTCCTCATCCATCCCTGCAGGCTGATCTCTCTTATTAGGACCCCCAGCTGGTTTAGCCATAATAATCTGCCAACCAGACAAATCAACCCATGTTTAGCAGGAACACCACTTACTACTGGCATTAAAAAAGAAAGTGCACAAAAGCAACATAGGCAACCTAGCCTGAATCAGTAACTATATAAAAACCATATAACCAAACAAAAATGCTTGCTCCAAGTACCAAATCGAAGAATCAATAAAAAGAACGCTAAGTTTGCTACTGGAATTCGGTCATACACTTGAAAACATTTTGAATGTCATATGAGGGTAAGGGTAAATGCCCATTACTAATCCACTTCACACCATTTTGAATCTCCTTACAAATTTAATACTTCATATTGTTCCATGCAAATATCATTTACAAATATTACATGCATTAGGTTTTTTTATAAGAACATAGTGGAATGAATGGGCACTTGTATCCTTGATTCTATCACTGAAACTTATAGATTAGAGGTTATAATTTTTAATTAAATAATTTCAGATACTTAAGCAGCTCCAAAACATCAACTGACAAGTTGAAGATCAATTATTTAGTAGCCAAAATTTGAAAAGCGTCATCAATATGAAAGAAAGATAGCAAACATAAAATTGTTTTTAAAACAGCTAAAAATAATCATTTATCCTTGAGTCTAACCTGGTCAACCCGTAATACTGTAGTGGCGGCATCTGCAGCATATTTCAGAGCAAAGAACCTGCACAGAAGACCGACAAGTAAGATTTTGCAGTTGTTAACATAACAAGAAGCCCTAGTATGTATGTTGGCTCTTAATTCATCATGCCTCTCAATGCCCCTAATAGAACTCCTGACATCCGTACCAAAATTTTATAAAACTCTGAAGACTATTAGCATTATGTTATGAGTGTAGGACAAAATGACCTATCCCCAGACTCCATGATTTCAACTTTACATATATCCGATTACAAATTTCAACTTTATGCAAATTATCCAAAATTGTATTACTAAAATCTACACGGTTAATATGGTATTTACTACTTAATATAAGTGATGGGCTAGTGCTATCCCCAAATAATATGTGGTGCGTTTACAAGAAAGGAAAGCTAGAGCTAAGATAAGCTAGAGTACAACTTGAGAAGTTTTACTTTTGGTTCATATCCCAATCATGGACAAGTATATACAGGAGCAGTTGAATAAGAAACCAAGTTTGAAAGATAACTCTTTTCACTTCCAATGTTCAATTTTAAAGAGCTTTTTACCACATACAACAAATGACGTTAAATTTAATAGAATGATTCTGATGTTTGAATCAAACATCGCAAATTCATGAATATGTCCAAAACTTCCTGGCAGCATTAACACGGTTCAATAACCACAAGTTGCTTACTTAGTAACATGTAGGTCCCAGATATTCAGAGTTGAAACATCTTTACAAGCCCCTTCTTCTAAGTCAATGCCTACTTTAGTATTTCCAGATGCATGCTCATCATACAAAGAAGATATTATCTCCACTGCATCCAACCCCACATTCTCAGCTAGAGTTTTTGGTATCATCTCAAAACTTTCTGCAAATTTTGCAATAGCATATTGATCCAACCTGGACAGCAATTACAAATAGTTCACCAATTCTTCAGCAAACATGTCTCTAACTCAACCTAGTACAAATAATTTAACTATCACCATAAACATTTTCTTCATTAATTTTAACACGGACCTCAACTATTCTTTTCCTCAAGAACTGAACTATAGGAAGCGATGAAGACATTCTTTTCCATCAGAATATCTTTTACACTATCGTAATTAACATCAGACAAAGACAATCAATTGAAATAAAAAATCAGCCTGATTGATTGGCTGACAAGGTGCACCAACTTTGAGCATTAATCCTACAAATTCCAAGGAGACAATTCCGTTTACATACAGCGTTTTGTCCACATTATTTGTTTTATAAGTAGATGAAACATTATTTGTGCAAGATAAACTTATTGTTTCCACTACCCATGAGGAAAGCAAAGCAATGTCTTATGAATAAGAGAACATAAATCGTCTTCTCTTTTCTTCCTATCATTTAGGTATATGTTAGAGATCAAAGATTAATTACTAATATCTAAACAAGACTACACCTGAGCCACATCCCTTCAAAATGTAAACTATACAATAAGGGGAAAAACCGTACCCAGTTTCCTTAAAAGAAAACTCCTTCAATCTTTTGGCCAACTCAATTTCAGTGGCAGCAGCACCAGGTACCATACGGCTGTCTCTACACATTGCCTAACAATAATAACAGAAAGAAAAAGTTGAAGAAAAGAATATTTGTACAGTGAGTTATAAATTATAATAGCAGAAAGCATATTTTAAAGAAAGCACTTGACATGAAAAATAGTGAAGTGAGCAGCCCTTTAAAACAATTTTCATGATCTCTTAATTATTTCAGCGAACAAAGATGGAAAGATGTTCTCCATTCCAGATAGGAATTTAAACTCGTTTTCACCCATTAAATAATAGTTAAATACTTCAAAAACCTGTTTTAAATTGTCAAGTTTCAAATAGTTAGTTATCAAGATCTGATTATGAGTTATTAATTAAAAAAGGAATAAAAATTTAAAATTTAAAGGACTGTTTTTAAAGATCCTAATGAATTCCTAATTAAAATTAGACAATCTTTTTTAATTGATCATCACATTATAATATTTTCCATCATTGAATGGATCCATTTGAAAACAATTAGATGCTCAGAAAATTATCAAATATTATCATTTTTTATTCCTATATATATATTTAACAACGTACAAATTGTTCCTTGCTTTTGAAGTGAAAAGAACAATTAGGAAATAAAACCCCGGATGCCTTTCTATGAATACTTATGACCAATGCGTTAAATGTTGAAGTTAAACACAATGATTAAAAAATCTGGCCCCATGGTGTATTCAATAAAATCTTCAAATCAAGCATTATCAAATGAAGAAAAATAGACATCCACAGACGTGCTTGGGGATACAGAGCTCCAACAAAGTAGCAGTTTCTTTGTTGGACAGGATTTAAGAGGTTATACATATTCTGTAAATCTTTTGAGACAAGAATTCATCTTCCCAAATCAATGCTTTTTTATTTGAAGCAAAGAAGAAACTCCAACACTGATGTCTGTTACACGCTGCCAATCAATTCAGTCCTAAGGGATCACTTTTCCGGAGAATGGAATTGTTTGCATAATGCTGGCACAATAAAGAAGGTTGTTTTGGTTATCCATAGAAAGACATTGTTTGCAAAAACCTAGAAGTAATTGGGTTGCAGCCCTCACTTTTTCTGATGATTATGGATGAAAATAAACAGTAGGTTTTTTACCAACTATACATTAGATATTAAAGTGCAGATTGCCACTTGTCATTTTTTCTTAGAGACAATATCCGGGTGGCACTTAACGCGAGTGGGATGGGATGTAAACCTTATTTGCTTTTCGGTTGTCTATGGAGAAAAAAGAATAGTAGGTGTTTTGCCAGTCTATATATGTATATTATTATTCCAAGTGTGCTCATAGCTCTAAATGTCTGGAGAATTATTCTTTTGGCGTTATTCTCTCCAATTGGAAGGTGATTATTTCTTATTAAAGTTCTTAGGAGCCTTGAAAGGGAGGATCTCTTTCCATCCTGTCACTTTATCATTTTCTTAATATATTTCCTTTAATATATATATGTATAAAAGAATTGTTTTCGTACTAAAAATATTTGTATAGAATTCCAATATGGAATATTGGAGTTTGATTTTGTGAAAAAAAAAAATGTTAAAATGCCAATCAGTGGTCAGTTATTTAATAATAGCCGCTGAAACTCTGTAGTAATTTCTTATTACGTAGTAGAAACTCAGCATCTACTATTGTATTACTTTAATTTCTAAACTCTGTATCTACTATGGTTGTTGGTTCGACAAAAGAAAGAAAAAGATAATAAGAAAGTCACCTTGTATGTATTTACTCCATCATTGACTGCTCTTTCAAAGTCATCTAATATACTATCAGTACTACCTCGTAAAACACAATAGTCGATACAGAGTTTCCACCCCTTTCATTTTTCACAATAGTTACCTGCAGCAAAGTATTTGAACAGAAAGAAATCAGCAACCATGAAAAATTTAATAAGCATACAAAAAACAGATGATCAACAAGTTCTTATGAACACACCCTAACACCACCAATTTCCTCAACTGAAATGGAGTCAACATATCCCAAATCATCAGGATTTGGCTGGCTAAGCTTCAATTGTACCAAATATAAAGCATTAATAGAGAAAATGAGTCAAAATCACCGTGCATCAACATGAGCTAATAATATGTTACCTGCGCTACAGCACTAGTAGTCCGACAAAATCTCCTCAATTCAAATTTTGAACTGATTTTCAAAACCATAAGTCTGCAAGAAAATAATCGAAATAAGAACAAAAAAACAGATAAAAAATAAATAAAAACATAATTATTATGGGGTTCAAAGATCATATTTTGGCCCATCTAGCATCATGAAAACAAAATTATTTGAATTTGAACAGAGTTTTCAGAATCTTAGTTTGTAGGCTCTGAAATTATAGTGACCAAATAATCCTAGAAGGGGGAAACAAGATTTCTTCACAACACCAGCTCATTCCAAAAGAAGCCGTACAGTTGGAAACTTAGAAGTATAAACCATTTACAAAAGAACATAGAATTGGAAACTTAAGAAGTACAAACCATTCACAGAACATTAAAGAAAGCAACAATTTTAAGCCCTTGGTTCTAACTTTACAAATATACAACATGTGTTTATATGCATGATTCAGAATAAGAAATTAAAGTTTGATGTACTTGTATCGCTCACAAAAGTGCAAGGCCATCTCTCCAACAGCTGCTCCACTAACAATGGCTTGAGCACCTGAATCTGCAACTGCTTTGATAAGCTCCTCAATTTTTGCCTCCTCCGTTTTTGCGTAGTTTCCTAGCTACAAGAGTAGTTGAACAAAAATCTTAAGTTAGCTTGTGGCACAAAAATATTCTGCATGAGGAGAAATTTGAGCTAATAAGATTTTCAAATGCTTAACCCATGAATCCAATGGAAAGAACAGGCATATCATCACAAACAGCAGACTTGAAAAAAGATCATAAACCGTAGATAAATTTTATAAATGAGTTTCACTATTATTCATGCATTTTTTCATTAGATGTGAATTCATACAGCAATGGAATTAAATATATTCAGAATCCCAATGAGAAAGCAAGTAATCTACATTACCTGCTCGGCTGAATTAATTAGAACAGATCCTTTTGTTTCGGTAGCAGAGGTATCAACACCACCAACAAAGACGGCAACCTTCAAAAGGGAGGAATGATAATTCAAAACCTAAACAACAGAACTTCCACTTGCCACATAAAAAAGAATGTAGCATTCTAATAATAAAAAATTATGTGACCATAAACCTTCGCCTTCTCGATTCGCTTTATACTCCCCGCAGCATCATTTTTCAAGACCATGCCACGAACTGCACAAGAATTATGCAAACCCCCTCCTAATAACTTTGCAACACGTACATTGTCCACGTTAAAATTTGCTGGGTTCTTAGGACAAACTTGAATGCAAGCCTACATGGAAAAGGGTGAAAACTTCAAAAAATCAATCTTGGATAATTATTTAGTAGTAATTATAAAATTTTACTTCAGAAACTAGGGAAAAATATCATCTTGTTCAAATCGCTTCCTAGCAACAGCCGTTTTCAGTGAAGTAAGGTGAGAAACAGTGCAAACTTTAAGAATGATTCTTAGATAACTATTATGCGAGTAATGATAGAAATTATTACATCAGCAACTAGCGAGCATAAAATATCTTCCTGTCCAAATTGCTTGCAAGCAACAGGAGCTTTCATTCGAGTAACAACTTGATCTTTACTTCGCACATCCATATTCTCAGAGCCTTTTTCTACCAGTTCACCTAAGATTTCAATAACCTACAATGCAAAAAGAAAAGAAGATTTAAGAAACACAGCATTTTTTAGAGGCACCTAATGGCCAACCTCGAGAGGACAAACCTTGTTGATTGCTTTTGTATAGCCGCTAATAATTTTGCTAGGGTGAAGACCCATTCTTATAAGCTCCTCTGCATTTTGCAAAAGCTCACCAGAGAAAGAAATGGTTAAATTAGCTCCATCCCCTATTTCCTCTTGTTGAGCCTTGCCTGCTAAGACCAAAATCTTAGCTGCAGGATGCTGCATCTCAAGCTCATTCACAATGGTGGCAGCGTCATTTGTAACAAACAGTTTATCGAGATGGTTGATCACCATTTTATTCATTCCTAAAAAACCAACAAGATCGGAGTTCTAAGCCTATGACAGACGTCCAAGATTATTCCACAAGTAGACGAGGAATTGAAATAATTGGTACATAAAAAACTGATACAGAACAGAGCAGGGTCGCAGGTCAATCAAAATAATACAAAGCAAAGCAGCACATTCTGAATGTTCAATTGCGCGGAGACAATAAAACCAGTGAAACACAGAGAGAAACAGCCTCGTTAAGATATGATCAAAATGAAGAGCACGCAAAAGCGTCCAATGATATAAAAAATACAAGAGAGATGGAAAACAGAATAACGTGAATAAATCTGAAAATGAAGGGAAAAAATAGAACCATTAGGACCGAGAGAGGTTCGAGTAATGGCAGAGAGTTGTTTGCAGGCGTCAATGTTCTTGAGAATGGCCTCGTCCAGGCCAGAGAGATGCTTGTGTCCCTCTTTAAGCATAGTTTGGATTCCGTACGGCTGCATACTGAAACCCATGGGTGACGGTGAATGGAATCGACGAGATGAGGATAAAACCCTAGAAACCCAACGCGGGAAGGGGAGGGTGGGGACTGGGGAGTGCGTCGGAAACTTGGCTTCCTTTAACCAGAGCACTTGAACTTAAAAAGCGGGAGATGGGTGAGATGGAGCTTAGCAATGTATTGGGTCATACTATATAATTACACTTTAACTACGTATTTCTCTACTAAAAAATCAATGGCATTTCCAGAGCTTTCTTCCCCAATCCCAGGAACTCCCCCCTGATTTTAGCAGCATGACATCCTTCTCCTTTGTTGAGTTTCGAAGAACAATCCCCAAATGGTGGGTTGGGTGCTTCAAATCTTGAAAAATCCTTCCTTTTTTCACAGCCCACTCCTGGTGGTGGAAGTGTGAAACATGGTAACTCCTAATAATCCATAAAAACGTTGGCTTGGAAGTCGACCAAATAGATTAGTGTCACCCAAAAGAGCTAGTAAACCTTCCACTATTTCCAATTACAAAAAATAATTTCCAAGGAAACTAATTTAATTATTTGATTTAAATGTTAATCATGTTTCGTGGTATGGCTAATCCAGATACCCACATCTTTTTTTGGTGGTATAAAACGCATACTGCTTCCTTCCACTCAGTTTCCCCTATTGCTAGCTGCTACTGCTGCACAGTCTACTCCTCACCGATTTCTGGATTTGTTTCCCATGAATCTGAACCAGATTTTTCAAACCACTCCACCCCTTTCACTCCTGCATTCTCCATAGTTTTCCCCGCTTTCTTTCCACACCAAAGCATCTTGCTTTTCGATCGAGAATGTGCGTGGCTCTTTGTTTTTATCTCACCTCGATGATGTCCATGAACACGATTTGAGCTCCCTCCGATTCCACTTTTGCTCCCCCTCGCTCCTCCCCTTATCCTTTCTACATCCTGCTGATCCACCTGTGAGTAATCTTCTACCAATTTTCGTCCCCTCTCCTTTTTGTGGCCGGACTATGATCATTTTCATATTTTTCCACTTTATTACCACGATCGGACTGAATGCTGTTTTTTTCTCAAGAATATATATCAAGTTTCGGGGGAAAAAAGATTTGGAAGCATTGATCCTGTTTGCTTTGCGCTTAATATATTCTTTCTTTGGAATTTTTTATTCGTAAAATGTTCGTTCAAGTTCATTTCTGATTAACAAAGACCGCACAAAATGAAACTCGATATGCGTTTATCATCTAAAATGATCGTCTACTAAGATATGTATTGTTTTCTAGTAAGCTTATTCGCATCCGGTATCTCAACGATCCGCTATGAAATCCTTAGATAGCTAGTGAAGTTGCTTAGCATCCCTTTTTTGGATATTGGTTCCTATTTTTATATTATAATCTACAATTTTAAAACTGTAATGCTTTTTTATTTTTTTTCCAATTCTTAGTTTCTTCTTAATCCTGTTGAAGTAAAGTGACATTCCTTTGTGAATTTTTGGTAAACAGAGTTACAATTGATCTGAATATATTTCTCTTGCTGATGTCTTAAGCTGGACGTGCATGGGGTGACAATGCCAGAGTTGCGAAGTGGAGCCCAAAGGTCAAAACGTCTTGATAATATTCAGCATTCACACCAAGCTGAACAAGGAGAAAACAGGGAGCTGCCTACTCCAAACAGAACCAGGAGAAGGGTTGGTTGTGGAAGAGGGAGAGGTTTGAATGTGACAGCTGCAGAAAAAGGACCTTCATCAGCAGCGCCTGCAAGACCAACTGGTGTGGGAAGGGGCCGAGGAAGTAGGGTGATAAACTTAGATCCAGAACCCTGTGAGGTTCTTCCTGAAGCTGTGGTTCTTGGGGCTACCGAACCTGTTTATGATACTAATAAAGTTGAGGCAGGGGCAGATAAAGATATATGCATGGAAGGTGGTAGTGCAGAAAAAATAATAGGCGTGGAAGAGGAAGCGAGTGCAAACCCAGTTCCTGACAGGGTATCATTTTTCATCTCTAAACTTTTTTGCCATGTCTTCTGAAAAATGTTCTTTGAATGAAGGCTTTACAGTGATTTATTGACTGATTCACTTGTTATATACAATTTTCGCTTGTTATATACAATTTTTGGAATCAAAAACGAAAATCAATTCTCTTACTGAAGGATTTTTTTGATGGATGCAGGTACAAGTAGGTAACTCTCCTACATACAAGACAGAACGCAAATTGGGTAAGGGAGGTTTTGGCCAAGTCTATGTTGGTAGAAGGGTTGGTGGGGGCACTGATAGAATAGGACCCAATGCCGTTGAGGTTTGTCCATAAACTTGAACTTATCGTTCTCGTTCTTTTGGGACTTAACTGTTGCATCTTTTAAAATGGTGTTTCAATTGTTTCTAGGTCGCTCTGAAGTTTGAGCAACGGAATAATAAAGGTTGCAATTATGGCCCTCCTTATGAGTGGCAAGTATATAGGTAATATATTTGTTCCTTAGTAGGATACTCACAGCTGGTTCATTTGTCAAAACATGTGTTGTTAGATTTTGATGGTTGGCTTTTCTTTCTATTGTCTTTTTCCGATGTTTAGTACTCTAAATGGATGCTATGGAATTCCTGGGGTTCATTACAAGGGACGTCAAGGAGATTTCTACATTTTGGTGAGATTTGGTTTGGATTTTTTACTGCAAAAACTTATTATTGTATTCATGTTCAATGCCGAATGGAATCAGGTTATGGATATGCTTGGACCCAGTCTTTGGGACATGTGGAATTCTCTTGGTCAATCGTGAGATTAGCTTTTACCTCTTTAACCTGATTTCAGATTGTTTGTGCTCCAGCTATTTTTAGTGCCTCTTAATTCTTTATAGGATGTCACCCAATATGGCAGCTTGCATAGCAGTGGAGGCGATTTCTATTTTAGAAAAGCTTCATTTGAAGGGGTAATTATTATCTTCTCTTGTTTCTTATTGGTGTTCTTTCTTCTGACGAAGATAATGTTTCTGTTTTGAAAGCGTCGTCTGCAATGGTTCTTATTTGTTGTTCTAAAGTTTGAACTAGTTCCCCTTTATTCTTTCACGTTCTCATCAAACAAAAACAAAATATTTATTCATTCTGAACTCTCCGAAGCAGGTTTGTCCATGGGGATGTGAAGCCAGAGAATTTTTTACTTGGTCAACCCGGGACTGCAGATGAGAAGAAATTATATCTAATAGATCTTGGTTTGGGTATGTTTTATTTGATATGCTTAGCTTGTACATGACGAATACAAAAAGATTTTTTATTAGCCATGGTGGCACAATGATGTAATAACTGACGCAAGCAACTGCTCGAACTGAACACCATTTCACAAGATGTGTCAACAGTATTGTAACACACATTCCTGTTTCAGCTTCGAGGTGGAAACAATCATCAACAGGCCAGCATGTTGATTATGATCAGAGACCTGACATATTCAGGTTTAAATCTATCATTTTGTTTTTTTCTTTTACAAATCCAAGCTAATATAACTCTTCTCGCAGGGGAACAATAAGGTATGCAAGTGTCCATGCACATTTAGGTCGCATTGGAAGCCGAAGGGATGATCTTGAATCATTGGCATACACATTAATATTTCTCATCAAAGGGAGATTACCATGGCAGGGATATCAAGTGAGTGTTTTTTTTTTGCTGGACTCTTGTTGCATTAAGATTCATATAATCTGACTTCTTACTTGAATTCATCCAGGGAGATAACAAGAGTTTTCTTGTTTGTAAGAAAAAGATGTCTACTTGTCCAGATTCAATGTGCAGCTTCTGTCCAGCTCCATTTAAACAAT
>CM039520.1:0-21650 GCA_022433055.1 Begonia peltatifolia
ATAACATAAACATAAACCTTAGACCTTCACCAATGGGTCAAAATTCGTCTGACTGTCACAACCAACCCCCATGAGTTCGTTCTTCTAACTGCGTCTACTCATCAGCTTGAGTTTCAAAGTCTTCATCAGTTCTGTCAGTATCTACATCACAAAGTTAAACTAATGAATTTAACGTTCAGCAAGACCATAACAATGACATATCATGCTCGTGTTATGCATGATACTTTTCAAAACATATACATACTATACTTTTCATTTAGTTCCAGCGACATGTTAGTTAAAGGGGCATATTAGAGGAGTAGATATCATAAATATAACATGTGTCCCTCCGACCCAGGTTAGCTCAAGGATCCGTGGAGTTTTAACCGTCCCCTAGCCCACCCAGCGTTAAGAATACGCAGGGCTTACAGTGGATGATTTTGTATGTTATTCCCCGTCCCACAACTTAACCGATACATTACATGATATGACATTTTTTTTATCTTTCTTACATGAAACAGGTGAATGAAAATATTTTGCATGATTTCATGAAAACGTGATGCATGAACATACGGGTGCACATATAACATATTACATATTCTCAAGACATTTAGCAATACAATGACACTTAATATAAAATCAACTTCTAATAATCTAATTACCCTTAAATGTACCCTTTAAAGCATATAAAACTTAGTACCTTCGTGATGTAGGCCTTAAGGGCCAAACACATGCAATATAATTTTACCTTTAATCCTTCCGAATTTAAGCATCCTTGATGTCTTCCTTGGAGTTTAAAACCTAAACGTGCGTATTTCACAATTTCAATAACCAATTTTACAAAGTTCAACAATTCCAATTAAATTCAAAATTTTACTCAAAACGTTCAAGCATCCATATAAATGAAATTCAAACACTATCGACTAACCAATTCAACTAACTTAAACCAATTCAATTTACGAAAATTCCATAAACACGAATTAAAACTCGGATTTCACAATCGATTTTGACTTAACTTCAAACGGTTGTAACTCCCTCAATTCTTATATGAATTCAACAATTCAAAAGCTAAAATCTTTATTAAGGTGTCTATTTTATCATGGTGGAGTTCATTTTTCAAAAACAGCGCATGAACATAGGCAGAAAATTCAGCAACCGAAACTGTCCTATTTTTTGTTGTAAATTTTTATCCAACAAAATTCACAACAAACCGTATACATGTCCGAATTTGATGATTCAACATGTTTTGGAAACCTTATAATGTCTAGTTAAACATAGAATCCCCCATTTATCAAAAACAAATCGGAAAGTAGAGCAAAATTTCAAAAACCGAGCTGTCCACTGAAATTTTCAGTTTTTGCACAATAATATCAAAAATTCATAACTTATTCAATTCTTAACGGAATCCAACGATTCAAAATGCTATGGAACCCTTCAAGAATCTAGTTTCACATGGTGGAATCAATTAACCAAAAACAGATCAATAAGTTGGTCAAAAATTGTCAAACCCGAAGCTCCCCTGTTTTGTCCAATTTTCCAAACTCATTTCCCACAATTGCTCCAACATGCATTTTTATCCATTATTTTTCAATTCTATTCCAATGAATCATCTTATAACATGTTTAAATCATTGATCAAGGAGAAAAACTACCCAACATCTTCAGATTTCGTGGTGCAAAGAAAATCATAACAAAACCTTTAACCTATTCACTTATAAACTTCAAAGGAATGATCAAAACATTAAAGGAAACCAAACCTACCTTCAATCCTTGAAGAAATGAGTGCAGAGCTTGAGAGAAAATCAAAAATGGAGGGAGAGAGATGGCTAGAGAATACGTGAAGAAGGAGAAGAAGGTTTTAGGTTAAAAAAAAGACATAGGTGTGGCGTTTTAATTTACACCAAGTATTTTACTTTTTAAAATCTCTATTATCTACATGTAGTTCTCAATTTCTACGTGTAGTTTCCACACTAATGCACTCCCTCAATTGCTCTTCACGGCATCATCATTTCATGCACTAATTCACTCTTGCTTTTCGCTTGAAACTACATATAGTTTATCAAAACTACGTGTAGATCGTCCAAATTCTTCAATTCACTCCCTCTTCCATGTTTTCCTCAAATTTCTCATGTTATGATTCAAAAGGATTAATTCTTTTTCTTACTATATTAATCATGTCTAAATATCCATGAGTTATCACTTTTCAATACATCTTTCTAATTTTCATCTCTTCCTCTTTTATTTTCATCATTCATTCATTCAAAAAAATTTTATTCAAAATATACATTACATTAACAAAGTATTTGTGCATATTATTTTAAAGACAATTACATGATAAGAAAAATTTGGGTGTTACAAGAAGACGACCATCGACTGTCAATGCTTGAAGCGCGCTCTCTCTTTCGTTCTCCTTCGAGTGTTGATGGAATGAAGAACTCACTGTAAGTTTATCATATTTCCTCTCGATCGCACTTCTTCGGGTGGTAGAGTCTAAAATTGTAGCCATAACTCAATTAGGACTACAATTTCATATTTCAGGTGAAAATTTAAAGTTCTCATGTGCGCTTAAAGTAAATGTTGACGGAAAGATTAAAAATGTCAAGGTCGATAACGGAATCACAGTACGAAATTCAGTTTATTGATTTTTTTAGTAGAGACGACTATCTAAAATTACGGGTATAGTAGATGGTAAAATTGATAGTTTTCTTATTTTTTATTATATTATTTTTATTTCTGAGCAATAATAATTTGTAATAATGACATTCAGACGACTGTTTATGTAACTATAAACTTACATAAATTTTTAAATAATTCATCAATAAATGAATAAAGTGCAAACAACTTTTCAGTGTGTGACATTATAGGGTCAAATTGAGGAGTATAGGAGGATCTATTCAAATTGATTGAAATTTGTTTTTTTAATCAGTTTGCATAATCTTATTAGATTCTACTTGTTATTTAAAATATTTAGAAACATAATAAGCATCGCAACCACTTTTTAAATATTGAGAAATCTGATCCATTATCATTATTATAATAATTTAAAAAAAATAATCTAATTTTGATTTTAGAACAAGATATTATAAAACTACATATTTGTTTTACATTTATAACATTATTATATTATATTTTTTTTAAAAAATAGATGTTTATAAATTTATCAAAGCATTAAGAATATGTTTGATAATTAATTAAATTTGAAATTACTTGAAAATTAAGCCTACCATAGAGTTGGCCGATGTAGTGGCCAAGAAAAAGTAGTTATATAGCTCGACTAATTTAACTTAATAGAATAGACCTGCACGCTTAGCTCTCTCCAAGTACTCTATTGAGTGTCTTTCTACTAATAAAGAAAATATTTATTGATAATAAAATTTGAAGGATGCTGAATAACATGAATAGATAAGTAGTTACATATATGTTTTACATTTATAACATTACATATATTTTTTATTATTTTTAAAATAGTTGTTTATAAATTGATCAAAGGATAAGAACATGCCTCTTAATTAATTAAATTTGAAATTACTAATTTTATATTATTAAATTCAAATAGGGAAAAGATGTAATATATGATGTCTCAATAGTCCATAGAACTGAAATTTGATATGTAAATATATAGTTTATCGTTTTGGGCAAACATCCTCTCTTCCCATGTCTCATTTTCAAAATTTTGTCGATTAATCTCTAACTCTTAATTAATTATTTTTTTCTAATCTCTTTCTTTCTCTGATTGACTCTTACTAATTGGAAGGAAAATAGAATGAGTCCAAACCCTTCTAATAGAATTTGATTATACAATTTTTGGTCATGCTCCAAAAAATAATTTTAGTTATAATAATTAGTAAAAATAATCAAATGACTGTGTTAATACATTCTAGTTACTAAACATTTAACAATTGGCAAGTTAAATTTTTTGTCATAACCCACATTTTTTAACAAAATAGATAAACATACTCTTGAAAGAGAAGTGAATATAGGAAATTGGTTATAGATGTTTATCAAGTCAAAGGAGAGAAGGGGCAAAGAGAGGATCTATGCCCCTTAGTTTTAGGAGAACAAAATTATGGTTGAAAATAAACTTGTGTTTGGTGTTCATAAATCGGAAGCAATCAATGATACAATCCACATGATGTATAATTTAAAAATCATTATTTTCTCACCGTCAGCCCCGACCCGATATATATAAACCTAGGTTGGAATTGATCAGCCTTGAGATGGACTAAGCTCAAGTCCGAACCCAGCCAAGCCCACTCTCAAATTGGTGGTTTGAGACTCATGGGACTTGAAGCTCGAGCCAACCTTCAGACCAACTAGTAGGTTGGCTTGATTTCTAACTCAATGCGAGCTCTCAGACATGACTGTCGCGACATTACTGTGAAAAAAAAAAATACAGCATGCAGGTAAGGGGATCCAAATGGAGCTTAATCAAAAACAAGAAATTTATACCCGACCTACAACTGGGTCTGGGGCATGCCATCGTCCGGCTAATGACCCTAAGTAGTGTTGATTTGAAAAGTGTATGGCAATAAATATGAAGTAGTGTTAACATAGAGTTATCACTAAAAGATAAAGCTCAAGCTAGTGTCTTGTGAATGATAGACTTTTTTTTTAAAATGATTTCAGCATTATTCTTCACAATTGGACTGACATAGTTAGTTTAGTGGATTCTAAAAGTACTTTTTTCGAAAATAGATGAAATCAAAAATAGTTAAGAAAAACGATCACGCAAAACAATTTAGTGGACAACCATTAAACTAGCTTCCTCGAAACAACAATGACACATTTTAAAGATCACAGTACCATGACCATGACAAAGTGTAATTAGAAATGATCTCTTTGTGAATTATTTTCTTCTTTGTAATACGACTGATAATTCCACGAATAAAATCATCACAATACTATTATCAATAGAAAACTACAAATTATTGGCACATACTTACTAAATTTGTAGGAATTATTCGTTTTTAGAGATCAAACAGAAGTGTGGAGATTATAAAACAAGTCATGGAAAAGTAGAGAAAGAAAATATTCAAATGCAAACACAGTTGAGGTGAGGACTACACGATGGAAAGAAAGAACATGTAATGGAGAAGACGAAAGTCACGAAGAAGAAGAGTCATTGATCACATAACCCATTTGACCCTCTTTTTTATAGATGATTTATTTACTCTTTGTATTCCGAGAGATTAAAAAGCAGTCCATTCATATCGACAGGGAAAAGTTGTACCATAACCAACCCACAATTTCTTGACAAAATTAAGCGAGGTAAGAGAGAAACCAACACAAAATTAAATTCATCGAAGAAAAATTGGAGCAAGCTCTCCTATAAACTGGAGTGTTCGGTTGTGAAGAAAAACACACCGAGGCACAACAAAACTCTCTCGTTCTGAAAACCATAGAAGAAATTGAGAGAGCCTGAGAGTTACCTTGTCTCGCCGGACCTATGACCACCGCACGTTGCTCAGACCTGGCCGAAATTCTCGGAAGAAACATCAACCTCGCTCTGAACGACCGAACGTTCCTCTAACGAATTTTCCTCTCTCAGCCGAACGTTACTTCGGCAAAAATCTCCCTCGGCCGAAACCTTCTCTGCACGACCGTGTTCCTCTCGACCGTCGTCGACGAGCGGCCGAACCCCGATCTCCTACGCTCTATCACTCTCTCTCTCTTCCCTGCCCTCACGAAGAAGAAGAAGCATAAAAGAGAGATTCAATTTGAAAAACTGAACCGGTTACTTTAAAAGACCAGCCCGGATCGAATCGATTCAGCACAGTGAACGACCAGAACAGTAATCCAAACCGAACCAGTCTAGCCAAATCGAACCGGTATTGTTCACTCGACTGGCATTGTTCATTCGAACTAGAACTGGTTCAATTGAATCGGACCAGACTCGACCCGATTTTCGACTCGACCCGACCAGACCCAAATTTCGACCCGACTTCACCTGAATCGATATAAGATTTTACTGGTATGGAATTTTTGCCTAAATTTTTTTTAAATGAATTTATTAAAGTGAGAAAATAATATTAAGAATTTATTTATGTATAAAAATTCCTGAAGGTCGTTAAAATCGATCTGATCCGACCTAAGTGCACAAGTAATAAAATTCTGGCCAAATTATTTTGAAAATAGAATTTATTTAAATGTGAATTTAATACCAAATATTTTAGGCAGGATATTATCGAAAATTTTTGAAAAATCCCGATAAACTTTAACCACTTGAAATCCAAGCAAGTAAAAATATAGTTTTTCATGTTTTTGCTACGGCCTTACATCACAATGTATTATATTATTTTTTTATAATTATTTTATTACACAAGATGATATTTAAGCACATATGTTTAGACATTAAATTAGAATAATATAAAGATAAAATTGGTAGGACATATTGTATGTGCATGAAAATGATAAAATTGACAAAAAATATGTGATAACAAAAGCCTGAACGACAATGAAATGGTGAGTTTGAACAATTAACGATACTGACGTGATAACAAAAGACTAAACGATAATGAGATTGTGAGGTTGACCGAAAGTAAGTTAACGAAAGGTTGAACGACAATGAGAAGACTAATTGACGAAAGCATGAACAACAATGAGATGACTAAATCTAAGGTTGGAAAATAAGTACCAACCAGTTTTGTAATCAAGATTCGATAAATGTTAATTTTGACACTTGTACGTATTTTTGCTTGCTTAGCTAAATCTCATAGTTTATAATTTTGTGATGCATATGATATTTTGTCTAAGGAAGAAATGATGTTGCTCGAAAATCTCCTAAAGACAAATGAACATATAGAAGAAGAAAATATTTTGGAGTTAAATAAAAGAATTTAAATTCGTATGTTTTAGATTTGTGAAGACATTTCTCGTTTTATTCGAGTAAAATTTTTAATAAATTATGTTGAATTTTATTGTAAAATAAAGTTTTATGAATTATTTTAATTCTGTATTTATTTCAAATTTTGGATAAAGTCATTTAATATTAAAAATTTTGATAAATTTTCTGAATGAGATTTTTAATATTATAAAATTAAAATTTTTAACATTCAAATTTTATAAATCAAATTTAAAATAATAAATTTTAAAATTAAGACGTTACAAAAAGTAACATGAAATATTGAAGATGAAGAAAATACATGAAGTATAGAAAATGAAACGCCATTAATCTTACTTGTTGCTACCATTTACCTTAACATAGTTCACAATGCTGAATTTCAGCTATGTTTCAAAATATTTAGAGGTCATGTTGCATGAATCTCAAAATTGGAAGTATATTCAGTTTCAAAATAAAATTTAAGCGTTAACTTTATCTTGTCTTTATAATTTTTATATTTTAACAAAAAAATAAAAGTTTTAACTAGGAGAAATTAAATAATAATATTATATTTAATTTTTTTTTATCTATTCTCTATATATATTGGTGGATATATTAAATAATAATTAATTATATCTATTATTATTTTGACATGACTAAATAGGTACGAAAGGGTAAAATAACATTTATATATTTATAAATAAGTAGTTGATAGTGTAATTACTTTCGCAAGGGCACCAAAACAACGTAGTCGGTAGAATTTCAACAATGTCGTAGGTTTCATGTTCAGATTCTCGCCACCGGCTGAGTTTTGCTTCTGAACGGCAACCACTTCTACATAGTGCGGAGAGAGAGAGAGAGAGAGAGAGAGAGAGAGAGAGAGAGAGAATGAGAGAAGCAGAGGCGGCGACAGTTGTGACTCCGGGTGAGTTACTTGGCAAAGCTTCGGATTTCATTGCAGGGAGGGGTGCGTATGTCGCTTCCGACAACACTACCGTCTACGCTTCCCTCACCGGTTTTCGCTCCATCGTACCGCCCTCTTCAGACTCCCCCGACCAGGTAGCTTACCTTTAGTTCCATTACTGTCTGAGCTTTCTCCTTTAACTCTTAAGTTTTCGCCCAATTTCTCTCGATTATTAGAGTTTCAGGGAAATTTTAACAATTAATTTGATCAGTACATCAGAGTTTTGGTTTTTAATTTTGAAGAACTTACTCTGATTTCCATTTTCAAAGTTCTCGACTTGTGGACGTAGACATTGAAATGCTGATTCTTTTCGTGTAATTTTATTTAAATTGGGGAAAAGTCCAATTTGAACCCCAAACAAACCCTGAATTATGTTCGGTACAAATCAAATATTATACTATTTTTAGAGAACAAAGTCAACCTTTATACTATTTTTAAAGAACAAATCAACCTTTGCCGTTACTTGCGGTCGACCCTTGACTAAACGCGAGCTACCATTGAGGTAGCCCCTGTGCGAAACGCAATTGCCCTCACTTAAAACACGAGCGACCACGAGTGTATTTAACGGCGAGGGTTGGCTTATTCCTTAAAGATATTATAAAGTTTGATTTTATACCCAAACATAGTTGAAGATTTAAATTGTCCCTGAGCTCGTAGTTCAAGATTTAAATTGAATTTTTCTGTTTAAATTGCTTTATTTTCTGGTCTCTGTATATGAATTGCATATTTGAAACCGAGCCTTGATGTATTTTTGCTTCATTAGCTGCTGAAATCAATGTTTGTGGTGTAAAATGGAAATATCTTGTGAGATTGCGATCAAAAACATGTCTGATAGCTTTTACTTTTTGGACAGGTTGTGATATTCTGTGCTTCATAGTAGCCAAGAAAATAAATATCCACAATGGACACCTTTCTTTCTTTTTCTTTTTCTTTTTCGTAATCTGTATTCTATGTTTATTGTTCATATTGGCATTACTTCTGGTGTTGTTGGCTATTATCACTTCTAGAGACCAGTTGTGGAAGTAACATGTCACAAAGCTCATGGCGTTGTTCCAGTTCCTGGATCTATTGTCATTGCTCGGGTAAGTTGCGGTGTTTTTTTGCTTATTGGTTTTATTTTTAGTTTTCTTTCATCAAGAGAACCAAAAATTCGTCATAGATTTGCCTGCTTAGAGTACTTTCTCAGAAACAATATACTTATTGGTTTCATTTCTCCGTATAATGGAGCTTTAATAGTATTTCTTCAATTTGCTGGTAGAATAAGCTACATAAATGTACATTACAATTGATTTTTATTGGCGTCTAATATTCCTGGGATTAATATAGGTCACAAAAGTAATGGCCAGAATGGCTATGGCTGATATTATGTGTGTTGGCCCAAAGTCTGTCAAGGAAAAATTTACTGGTATAATTAGGTATGCTTCGTTTTTTGTAAAATTGAGTTCTTTTGACATGTATTTTTATTTGTTTTGCCTCTCATCATTTAATAGTTACCTGCAATTCCTTTAATTACTCATATATGAATTACTTCTATTTTCTTATGCATTTGTTGAAGGAGAATCATGTGAGATATTGATGAACTGGGAACACCTGCACAAACCATCGCATAGACACGCCACAAACGACATGCTAAATCACAGCACAAACAACCACAAGTCCAGCAACCACAGACTTGGAAATATACTCTTAAAAGCGTAGAAAGAAGCAGCATATACAATAATCATCCCCAAAATGTATCCTCCCCTCCTCTTAAACAACCTGCAGCCTGTGACACACCAAATACTAGGATTACTTCCACTAATTTCGACAAATAACTAACTTGACAAGACGAGGAAATGTTCTGTTGTGCTTGCCTTTTGGTGATGTAAAATTAAGTAATATTCAGAAGACAGATGGAGAAGTCATGAGTATTTTAAATAAGTTTAGCTTGAGAAAAGAAAATGTGACAAGTGTAGGATACAAATTTTAACTTTGCAAAACAAGAAATTCTATAAAGGCTCTTGCTACCCTTTCTCAAACTTTCTAGTTAACAAATATATTTCTTTGCATTTAAGAATTACAGGATTTTAAATATCTTTTTGTTTATTTTTCTATTTTTGCAGGACAAAGTAAGATTCCTTGTAGCTAAATGATCTTCCACTTTTAATGTTTTAGAGATTTTCCGGTCATAATTTCTTTTTTTCTCAATTTCTAACCTCTTGTAAGGATTAGATTCATTCTTTCTTTGAGGGTCTCCCTTTCTTGTATTTTCTTTCCTACCAATAGTATTTGCTTCTTGCATTAAAAAAACACGTATTTTATTCTATTAACCATTTCTATTTCTGTAGGCAACAAGATGTTAGAGCTACTGAGATAGACAGAGTGGATATGTACTTATCATTTCATCCTGGTGATATTGTTAAAGCTCTTGTTGTATCCTTTATACTCCCATTGCTAGGATGTAAATTTCTGTAATTATACAAAACATAGTACAATATTAAGAAAAATACTGTTAAATTACTATAATTCCATAAGCTAAAATGATTAGGTTGAACTTAGTTTTTTATATATTCTTAGCATAACATTTTACATGTTAATTTCTTTTATTGGTATTTACACACGAATGTTTTAATTTTGAATGTGTTAGTTTGTCAAGACTGATATTCTGAGTGTTAAATTATCATTATTTTGATTCATGTTAAATCACCATCAATCTCAATAACTTAATCTGTTACGTTAAAGTTACGATACTAATTTATATATTTCCTAACAAATATAAAGTTGAGGAATTATAAATTACGAAAGTCGGAACGAAAAATAATTAAATTGCCTCATTCATTTATTAATATTATTATTATAATGGAAGACATCTGTTCTCCAACTTACCAAAATTGTTGAACATCTAATTTTTGTCATTGCATTAAATAGCATGTGCCATTTTATAAGATATCTATTTTTGTAAGTGATGACTTCTGCTTTAGGTTTTTGAATTAATGTTACCTTGTACTTGTAACGACAAGCTATTTATTTCTTAATCACTAAAGAATGTCCACTGTTTATTTAAATGGTCACAAGTATCTTCCTTAACCGACTCTGTAATTAAGCTTTCCCTTGGAGATGCTAGAGCTTATTTTCTATCAACTGCAAAGAATGAACTCGGAGTCGTGTCTGCAGAAAGTGGAGCAGGTAATACTACTTAATATGGCAGTTGGGTAGGTTTTTTACTTGCCACTGGTAATTGTTGATGTTGCTGGATTGAAGCTTGTCTCATTGCTATTCTTTTGGTTTTTATTGTCATTGCAATTTTAAACACGAGAAGCTTGATGAATGAATTAGGACAGGTTAGGGTGGGTCATAATCTGTAGTATTATTTGTTGCTGAATTAATCTTGCCGGCATTGTTTTTTGTCCATATATTTCTAAACGGTTTTCAATATCTTTGTTGAATATTAAAATTTTGAATTTGTTATCAATCATAGCTAGTAATAGTCAGCTACAAACTGATGTGGAATTTTGGGACAGTCGAAGATTTGCTCTACAGTTGGTCTAGTTTGAAACGAACTTCAAAAATATAGGAGCCTGCCCAACTTAGACCCTTAGGAGTTACAAATGGGTTGAGATCCCAGAAACTACTAGAACCCATGATGTTGTCTCGGATAAATTAATGATGTTGTTTGGGTTACAGCTGATCATCAAATGTATTTGCTGCTCACTTAACAGGTGCCAAAATGGTTCCAATTAGCTGGACGGAGATGCAGTGCCCATTAACAGGCCAAGTCGAGCAAAGAAAAGTAGCCAAAGTTGGAGAATGACGTGCAAATTGAAATTTAAGGTGATGTAAAAATATACACAACATATTATGGACACAATTTAGACCGTTGAGGTTCCACATTTGAAAAAAAAAAAAAAAACAACGATTGATGAGATTTTCAAGTCTTTTAAAGTTCATTTCCGAAAATACGGTTAGAATATTAAATTAAAATTAATTGGCTAAACATTGGGCTTATCGATCGAAAAATGAGATGTTTTAATAGATAATAGTATGTTTGTTTTTTTATCTTATATTTTTAAAATATTTGAATTATTAGTGATATTAATTAAACAAATTATAAGTTATTTATTTTATTAATTATAGAAATAATTGTTTGAATGTTTTAAGAGAGCATTAGTAAGATTATTTTTATATTAATTGTAAAGAAGAATGATCATATTAAATTAAGATAATGATATATGTAATCTCTTATGGTATTATGTAAACGTATTTGATTATATTAATGATATTTTAATTATATTAATTATTTTTGAATTAAAAATAATTACTAAATGGGCCTATACATTGGGCATGGGCCAACGGCCAGTATAAAATACACAATTAATTATCTAAATTTATTTCGGGCTACCGAATTCGAGTGGCGAGCAGGAAACTATCTGGAGTGGTGTACTCAAATATGTCTTCCCTCCCTTTTCTTCGACCTCTCTTCATTCCCTTTTCCTCTCATATTACTCCTTCCTTTTCTACATTTTTCCGTTTGGCCCGTCCTCCGTCCTCTCTTCCTCGCTCCATTTCAAGGCAACGAGTCCTCCTTCTTCCATTCGCTCTCGCGGAATCCGATTCTGCCAAGTCCTTCGATCCTAATCCCCAATCTCTCCTTCAAGAACTGGCTGTAACTCTCTTTCTTTTGTCTTTTCGTGTTTTGCATTCCTTTAATTTCTGCTTTACGCTTCTTTTTGCCTTTTTCTGCAGGATTGCTTTGATCTTCCTCAAGATTACTTTTCCCAGCTTCCGCGCGATCTTCGTTTAGATGTATGTCTAGTTTCTTATTTTTGTTTATAGTTTTGGATTATTTGTTTTGAGTAACATGTTGTTGTGTTGTACTTTTGTTTGTGATGAAGCTTAATGATGCTGCTTTCGATCTTTCGAAAGGTCCTGTTATCGATGAGGTTCGTAATCCTTACTGCTAGCTATTGCTGCTGTGATGTTGCAACAATTACTTAGTTTACGCTGAACTGATTAGGATCAGTTTGAAGGGAGTAACCTCAATCGATTAATTGATAGACATTCATAGAGTATCTGATGATGGCGCAGTGAGACTATAAACGCTTGTAGTGCATCACTTCTGGCTATTTATTATTTTTTCTTTCAATTCAAGGAACATTGTTTTCAAATATGTCGTTTTGCTGCTTGATGTAAGTTAATCCCAATCGTTTGAAGCCTTCAAGAATTAACTTAGTTTTTCCTCTTAGCTAGGGGTGTGACTACAAGTTAGGATTCTAATATCCTATCTTCCTAGGATGTCTGTGACCTGATAATTGTGAACTTTCATTGCGAAGCAAACAATGTGATCCATTCTTTTAGGAAAAAAAAAACCTCACCATTGTTCTTTCGCCTATTTCTTAGATGTTGAGCGTGGGGGCTTTTTTTTTTTTTTTTTCTCTCTGGTGTATATTTGGCTGTCATCCATTCTGTTTCAGTTAGCTGTATCATTGAACAAGTATATATCAATCCAAACAGGGATTCTTCATGTTATTTCTTCTTTCTTATACTTCTAATAAATTTTTTGTGATTATTATAATCATCTAGCCTTCATTTAACTCTTTATATCTTGCCAAATTACGTTGTCTAATGAGGGAGAAAGATTTTAATGTCTCCTGAGAAAGCTCTTTTGTGGATTTAGTGTGGTTTAGAGCTGGGAGAAACATTGTTAAATCTTGCTCGAGCATGGGAACAAGCCGACACTTCTACTTCCTATGCCTTAGTGAGCAAGTTTCCCATTCTATTGAAGTATCTGACAGAAGTTTCAAAATCAGGCAAGAGTTCCATGTGTCATATTGAGGTGTACTATAACAACTTATTTCTAATCTCACTTCTTTGCGTACCTTATTCAGATTTTGGGAAGCGGCTTGTGGCTTCTGGAAGAAGGTTCCAGTCCATGGGACAGTATGGTCAAGGAGAACTGCAGAAGGTTAACTAAGTACTCAACTTCTTCACACCAATGATCTAATATGTTCATAAATAAAAGTCTTAACATTTCAAATTATGTGTATGGTGTGTTTTTTGAGATGGATGGGAACAAGGAAAGATTTTAGTTTGTTTCTTTTCTGTGTATGTTTTACCATTGTTACCTGCAGTCCTACTTGCTTTTGTGGAATGTTCTTGTCTACTACAATACTACGTTTCTAAATCAAGTTTAGATATGAGCCTAATTCTTCATCTTTATATTTCACACTTGTCCACTTATGAAACTGATAAACAGTTCTAACTTTTCTTTGTCACTGATATACTGCTTCTTAGTCTCCAAATAGAAACAAAAGAAGCTTGTCTACGCATTGTCTTCGACAGCTTTAGGCATGAGTATTTCAGTGTCCAAATTAGATATGCTTTTGGTTTGGCAGGATTTTATCTTCTTGATTTAATGCAGCAGCATCATATTGCTCTAAATGTTTGAGTGCTTGTTATTAATTCACTTTCCTTTCGAATCTTTTATATTCACTAAGATGACGTAGGTTATTATTCTGGTGCGAATCCGAAAACCCTTCGATGTTTTATAAACTTTTGTTGGAATGTTCTCTGACAAACCCTTAGACGTTTTATTGAACTTTTGTTAGAATTTTCTCTGGTTTTATTGAACTTTTGTTGGAATGTTCAGCAGAAACCCTTAGATGTTAGGCAAACTTTTGTTGGACTGTTTTATAAACTTTTATAAACAGTTTTATGACTTTGATTCGTTAATCCTTTTAGTATTTTGGGAATTCTTTCCTTGTCATAGATTGCTAAGGCCATGATTACAGCGGGAAAGCTTCTATCTGCTAGTTCGATTCCTAAAGAGACTGAGGAACAAATAAAGGCCGGAAGCAGGATGTTTAAGGTAGATAGGAATTCTTCATCATTTGGGAGGTACATTTAAGTTAACAGAACGAACATGGACTATAAGATGAATCATAATGATTGTCTGATGCAGTTTGGAGAGCTCCAGGTTGAACTAACGCCAGAAAAAGCAAACATTGGGGCTGCAATAGGCTTTGTTTTCGGGTATCCATCAGATTTGATTTGGATGTATTATGCAGAAGATCATAGTGGATTCACTCTGATATTCTCTTCTTATTTCAAATAAGGGTCCTATCATGGCAACTCGGCCAGGGCATCCAAAGCATTCCGGAAAGCTCAATGGAGTATGCAAATGACAACGCGTTGTTGCTTGCTAAGGTACTTTACGAATCACCCACGATGTCTTATTACCTTTTTTAATAAGCAATCCTACTTTTACACTCTAATTTCAAGCGATATTTATCAAAATACCTGTTTGATATGGATACTAGATATAAAATAAATATTTAAAATAATAAATATATTTATTGATGATAATTGTCAAATCATGGTTGCAGTCTTTGAGGGGAGCTCTGCTTGCGCTCTGTTATTCTTCTGCACTCTTGTCCGCTTGCACTACCGTAGGGCTTGTTTTACTTGGAAGAGAGCTTAAGTCTAGGGAGAAGTGAATCGCTTCTAATGATATCTTTTGGACCAGAACTACGTTGTTTGGAGTCTTGTCAAATATGAAACACTGCTGCATAATCAAGGAGTTCTACTCTCTTTTCTATGCCCTTCGAATCTTTGATTCTTTATTCAAAAATGATTTTAAATACTTTTTAACTATACAAATCATTGCTTTATTTAAAATTGTTTTTCAAAAAATTACACGTTATTATTTGTTTACTAAAAACTAAAACATCTTTCTTGCATAGCAAAAGAAAATGACAAAGCTTTAATTTTTAAATTAAAAATGTGCTTTTTAATATAAGTTTATTACGTATTACTAACTTCATGTGAGAATCAGATCATAAAAAGTACACAGTTTCTATTAGAATTTCACAAAAATAATTTCTATTTGCCTCACTCGCCAAAAGAAAAACAAATGAAATTATATACAAAAGTACATCAAATCCATCCCTTTAAATAATTTTAAGTTAATTCTTTAATTCTATATTTTAATTTTTCTTCTTAATATTTTGTTTTTTGTTAATCAGTATAATAATTAATAAAAATTGTAAATAATATTAATCGTACCACATAATGAGTGATATTTCAGCAAATAAAACTAGATAGTAGAATTAAAAGTTAAACTCAACCGATGGAATCGTGTGCTTAAAGACGTTAAAACCAATGCAGCAAGTGAAGTGGATCATAGGAAGACTAGCAGGAGACTCTTTAAGAATTGTTAATTGATTAATGCTGATTCATATTTTTTGTAAAGAAATTCAGATAATTGTTAGATTTTACAAGCATGTTGCGACTCATAACCCGTCTCCATCTATTTGTATGTTCTTGGTGTTGTATAACCATTTTGAGAAACAGTGTGACATATTCAACACAACGTTACCCATACAAGCCCTTAAGAACCCGTGGTGACAGTAATAGTGATGTATACCTCTTTGCCAGACATTTTATCTTATGTACCTATAATTACAAATTGTCATGTTGTAAACTTTTAATTCTAACCAATAGCTTAAAATGTCACCGTCGGCCTCGGCAGTCGAACAACTAAGCATCTGCACGTTGATTTTATGCTACTTTCTGATTTATTACATCAATAAGTGGAAATTTCAAGATTATAATAGTTGACTTCAATGAAAAAAGGGGTTCGATTAGAGTGAATCCTAGATTTACTGCACCTATAACAACTCAAAGTATCATCTCAACTTCTTAATTCAAACATGCTACCCCAAAACTAACGATAGTTAAATCAAACTGGAGAATTTTAACAAAACAAATCAAGAGCTTCTTCCATTATCGAAAAAATGCTGATGTAACAACAACACACGGGTTAAAAGGGATCATTGAAGACCCCCAACCCTTGCAACAGTGATGTATGGATTATGGAAAAAAAAAAAAAAAGGCCTTTACTGTACAGCTAGTCAAGAATGTGCAACATGATAAACAAGGGACCATGACTGGTTGCTAACAATTTGTTATAATTTACCTACCTCTCTCCGGTGCCAATTTGCACTCACAACTGTATGAATTTGCTCCTATGATGTTTGCTAAGAAGAACAGTTCCCTGGGTATTCTTACCTTCAAGAAAGAGTCCAGAAAATGTCTGAAAAGACAGGATAAATACAATGTTAGCTTTTTTATTAAATATGAAGTGTGCATTATTGTATCAATGGAGATAAAATATAAGTGGTGTATGAAAATGAGACTAATGGGTATAGAAAATATAAACAAAAATTATCAACTTTCATCAACCGTAAAAACATATGGTAAATTTAAGTTCCTAGCACTGATTCTCTGATGGGTTAATGTCAAAAGACCAGATTCGCAATGGTGATGAATCCCTTACAATAGTATAGTCAAGATTTGAAATTAGGACATCTTTTTCTATTTATTTTCATAAGAAACTATAAGTAAAAATCAGGAGAGAAGCCTTTTATGAAACAAAACTATTCACAAATTTAACAGCATAAAAAATGTCATATCACATAACAAGATTTCACAGGCTCGTTTTATTGCAAATGTCATGAAACTCAAACAAGACATTCAACTCAAATGAGGAATCTCAACAAAACTTTCATACCTTGATAATTTCGTCAAAACAAGTTCAATTTTGAAGTAAATCCATTTGATCATCAGATTTTCAGATTTCCTGCAGAAAATGCCTCCACTTTGACGTCATGTAGCATGATTTATGTAGAGTTACTCAGAATTTTTTAGATTCCTATGGATAGTTAGACACCTTCTAAGTTACTTTCTACCCTAGAATCCATATTCAGAAGAAAATTTCACCAAACTTGCAGGGAACGAAAAGTTAGCATGATTCATTCAGAATATTCTATATTTTCTTGACAGTATTGAATTATTTAATATTATTTTGTGGATAAGACTTAAATATACTAATGATAAGTAGGTGGTAAATCAGCTAGACAAAACTAGGTTTACTTATACCTCTTTGCCAGAAAATTTAGAGAGGAAAAATGGTTCCTTTTCCCGGATTACACAGGTGCTTTCAACCAATCTCTCTAAATCCTGCCAATATGGAGTGAAACACCAAAACCATTAAACTTTTTGCAACTTAAAAGTAACTGCAATGCGCAGAGCTCAGTTTAGGTGTCGTAAACATTGGTTGTCAAATGTAAATTGCTCCACTTGGATCTAAGCCTCCAATGAACAGATAATGACTGAATGACTGCATCAATCATGCAAATAAATTAAAAATATACAACAAAGTCCATGATAAAGGCCTTCTTGTGTACAAGCATTTAGAAGTGGAGGCTCATGCAAACAACTTCTGTAGCTCGGGCATCTGAATAGGAAAGGATCAAACCGCAGGCTAATTTGAAGAAAGGAAGCATTTGCATGCTCATTGATGTTTTATTTTTTTTCTTTTATGAAAACGGCATGGTCCATAACCCAATTCTATAGAGCACATAAAGTATGAACAGAAATATATAATTCGCCTAGGCTATCCAATCAAGCAAGAAACAAAGAGCCCAACAATAGCGGTTAAAATGATAAGTCCAGTACCTTTGCAGTCAATATTTCAAACTCCATCAACTCTTCAACAATTTTTTCAAGAGCTTGACGATTGCTATGCAGCATTTCTTTTGCTCTGCAATAAGCTAAATCGTACATCTAAACAAAAGACGTATTGATAAAATCAATAAAACACAGTTTAAACAAATATAGGAACTTTTTCATGTTTTATTCACAAACTATCTTGTTAATTTTTTAGACCAACAACTGCAATGCCCTACGGACCTTCTCGACTTTGGCTGCTATCTCATATTCATGCTTGTCTCCCATGCTTAAAGCTGTAACCTATGGAGATCAAAGTATAACATCAATCAGAAAATCACCATGTCCTCAAAAAAGAGAAATTTGGAAAAGAAAAAAGCATTAAAGTGTTGAGACAAATCTTAGGCCTGCTTGATCTAGTAAGATTCACTAACAAAAGAAAAGATATCACAGTCAACAAGTTAAACTGTACAATTCCAATCACACTAATGTTTGATGAGCCACATAGGAAGAGGAATACCGCATTGCTATGATAGTAAATAGCAGGACTATCATCAGGACCCCATCCATACTGTATTACCATTCTTGTGGCTATTTGTCATAAGTGCACGATGAAAAGGGATTATCATATATCAGAAGTACAAGACAATGCAGAAACATTAAGAATAAGATGGTATTAACCTCTTGTGCCTGTTTTAATTCAGAGGAGGAGAGAAAATTCTCCTCCCCAAAAGGAAGTAGCATTTGTGCAGAAATATGTGAGCCAAAGCAAAACACAAGCTTTTTTTCAAGGTACGATCTAGATTCGGAATTCCCATTTATGGAACCCTGATTTCTTGGTTTACTTACTTTTGTACATCCAATGCCCTGCAAAAATTTAAAATATTCACTTAAAAGATCAGTCTAACACTAAACTAAAAAGAATGCAACATGTTTTTTTTTTCTCCCTCGAACTCTAAGCTAGTTCTTTGCATTTATGTGAAATCATAAAAATGTCTCACTTCAGTCCAATTCCTCCGTGGCTTCTTGATAGAAATCGTAGTCTCCATTTTTTTTATATGTTATATTCTTCTCATCAGAAAAAGATAAAAAAAAAGTCCTTTGGAGGGGTATTTAATAATAAATAGGCATACCCTATCTATTTAAATTTGACAAAATTATAGGGCATCCCAAAATATGTACTACGTGAAAATGGCAGCTACATCATTATTTAAAAGATTTGTACTTAATTTGTAGCCGTGAGATTGTACTTAATTTGTAGACATGAGATTCTTAGAGTCCATGTGCTCACCTATTGCTCTTGGTAAGATTAATGTGAACAATCAAGAAGAATCCTCGCACGGCTTTGTCTCCGGGTTATTGGCTATTTCGTAAGAGAAATGATAAGACCCTCGTTCATTTTTTTTCTTCAATGCAATTATAGCAAGAATGCTTCATGCTGTAGTTTTTAGAACCTGATAGTATTTCTTCTTTCTTGGATTTCCCTTTTTGGGCTTTGCTGCCAAGCATAGCTAGATGTAATGGCATAAAGGTGTTTTTGCAACTTTTTTTTCCATTTGGCTTGAGATAACACTGACCTTTGTTAGGAAAGAGGAGTGGATTGTATGACATTGTAAGATAAATAAAGTAAGCTTTCTCTTTCAAGTTTTTAAGGAAATATTCCTCTATGAGGCTGCTTTCAATTGAATAGCTTTATGCACTACTTGACAAGGTTCTTTTTAAAAGACCCCTTGTCCCTTATCCTCAGTAATTGAAAAAAGATTAGATTTAACAACACCTTATGTGCTTTAATTACTAGGGGAAGACATGTGTGAGGTCTGTATTACAGTTAGAGATGTTTAACGAGCAGGCTGGCGCTCGCTACAGTAGCGAGCCGAGCCAACTTGACTCGCTACAGTAGCGAGCCGAGCTTGGCTCGGTCTCATGAAGCGGGCCGAGCCTGCCAGAGACCGAGCCAAACGAGCGAGTCAACGAGCTGGCTCGTTGGCTCGGCGGGATAGGCTCGCGAGCCAACCCGCTCCTCCTCTCCACCGGTGGCCGTTAATTTCAACTTTTTTTAACAAGCAAAACTATTTTTTCCTTGCAAAAATCAACGTTTACGGTGCTGCTCCAACATTCAACTAAAAAAATCGGAAAGAAATTTCGACTTACGGCGGGATTTTTAGTCATAAAGTTGATGATCATAAAAAAGATAGTCGATTTAAGACTTTCTTCAAAATCGGCCCCGATCGGCCGATTTCTTCTTTCCTCGTTGTTTGCCTCTCACTGCTCTCTGTTTTTCGCGGCGCCAGACTCAGCAGGAAAGAAAGAAAACTCTTTCGAACTTTCGTTTCTAATTTTCTTTCATTATAATTAATTATATTTGGTTCTGCAAAATCGAAATAATTGTGGTGTGTTGAGAGGGCGATGCATCGCCCCACTCTTTGGAGTGGGAAGATGCAAATCGACCAGTGAAGCGTTGCATCGCCCCACTTGCTTAAGTGGCAGCAAGTGGGGCGTTACATCGCCTCAAAAGGTGATATTGGGGCGATTGATCGCCCCACTTGCTGGAGTGGGGCGATCAATCCCCCATGCACTGTTCACATAAACAGTGCATGAATAGTATATGCACTGTTCACGTGAATAGTGCATGAACAGTGTATAAATAGTAAAAAAAAATTTTTTAATTTTAATAATAATTTAATCAAATACATTACGAATTTAAATAATTTAAAAAATATCTAAGTATTTCATACAAAAATTTATAGAGAAGTTAGTGAGTTGCAGTTTGAACATTTTACGGTTTTTGAGTTGTGACAAATTTTGCTGAGAAAACGTTGTGTTTTTTGCTATAAAACACCATTTTACTTGCTATTTGAATTATGTGACTATATGACTGAATCAAGTGATTATCACGATGTTGTATTTATTTATTGTTTCTTTATATCATTGTGAAAATTGAATGTTTGATAGCTTTTTAAGATTTTACCTTGTTTTGATTTCTTATATGACTAGTTTTAGTGTTAGTGTTCGAAGGGAAAGAACAAAGAAATCTGATGTTTAAAATTATTTTAATATTGTTAACGATAACGATGATAAAATTCCAGAACTAAATGTAGTCACTGTGAAAATTAGTGGATTGCGAAAACATCTAATTCTTACAGTGTATGTTTGATTATTTTATACTTCAATTTTTATTTAATTACATTGTGTCATGTACTATTTGTTTTTTTTACCTTTTCTTGTGGCTTTGACTTTGATATTTTACATCTATCTCGTTATGCTTACAAAAAAGAAAATTTTTTAAGTTGTAATTTGCAGACAAGTTTAGAGAGGGAGAAGAAGAAAAGAAAAATGAGAGGATCAGAATCGAGACTAGAAATCTGGCCCGGTTCTGAAAATTTTTTTGGATTTATTGATGCAA
>CM039520.1:22150-91998 GCA_022433055.1 Begonia peltatifolia
TGGGAAATTTCATTTGAAAGCATAATAAACATAGCCTATTTTAGTTGGTAAATGACTTCACCTATGTCTTCATCCAGAGGATCTCTAGAAGGCTTTCTCTCATAAAATTGTGAACGATCACTGGACGGGTTAGGTAGCATAGGAGGATGCATTGCATAGAAATTTCCTATAGCAGCCGAAATTGTCTGAAAACACGACTTTTCATCCTCCCAATCGACCTTCAAATAAAAATATTGTGATTCTAATTTGGCAAACATTTATAAAAAGGCATCGTGCAACATACTCAGTAGCAGTGTCTCAAACTTACAGAAATGAGATAACATGTGCATAGGAATGACAATCACACATAAGAAGCCTTTTTTTAATAAGAACACTAGCTATATTGACGTGACCTCTATCCTTTGTCGATCTGATAAGTAATTTAGTCACTGCCTTCACAAACTCAAAAAGACAAAAAGAAAAACCTTATTTTTTATTTGGAATACACGTAGAAACGATCATTTAAAGTTCACATTTGTAAGACTTTGATCTGGTCAACTTTCTTCTAAAAATTGCCCAATCCACTTATTTTGGTTGGACCTTTAAATGCCTCTCTTGTGATATTGACTGTGACACAATGAATGTAATGGCCATAAATGAAGTTGCTTTATAGTAGATGATAATAATATAGAGCAGATCTCCAGAACTCACATCATTACCCAAACAAAGTATAAATTCAGGAAGGCAATCCATGTCAGGAGTGTACTGGTCAAGAATGACGGGAAGTCTAGCCAAATTTCCATTTTCATCTATATGAACACAGAAATACTCCTCCAACATTTCAGCTTTTTGCTTCAGTAGTTGAATATTCATCTGTGAAATATCATCCAAAATCTCCTGAGCAATAAGCATTATAATTCATATGGGAAAAAAACCCAAATAAAAAAGATGAAAACTAGAATCAAACTGTTGAATATTATATTGAAGTATCAAACTTAGACAAAAAACTAATAACTTGATGGTAGTGTTGTACCTTGTTAAAAAAAGAAAGAAAGAAGTAGGACACTTTCATATTAGCTTGAGAAACAAACAAAAGAAAAGAAGTTCCGATGAACTTCACAAATAATAGAAACAGGCATCATTACAAAAAGGTGCCAACTTTAGATGACCTGAACAGAAATTTAATTCTTTTCCATTTACCGTGGATGAAAGCTACTCAGATATGGTTTATTTCTTCTAGTATCTTCACATATAATAGACAAACAACATAGACAAATGGATGGATGGACACAAATATTGTTAACACAGTGAAATTTAAGAAATAAGCAAGAAACAAACAACAATAGTAAAGATGACAGTAAATATTGGAAGAGAATTATATTACTTCAGCAATCTTCTCTTTGAGGCCATCATCCTCATCATGTTCAGGACCTAAATCCTCGTCTTTCAATGCCAGAATTATCAACTCTGAAAGTGCTGCCGGTTCACTCAGCTGAATAGCATTAAAATGGGCAAATCGTTGCAGCACCTGTTGGTATATAAGCTCTTTGCTGCAAGCTCGATGTTAAAAGAAGAAAGACCGGTGAAGAGAAATGAACCTTTACTTTTTTTAATTGGTAACAAATTTTTTTGCCAAATCAAATGAAGAAAATCTTTCTGACATCTAGCACATATTAATTCTACTTCCACAAACTCGTGGTCAACTAGAGAACCAATTTGAAAAAAAATTTATGAACAAAGAAATACAAGTTGATTTGAAAAGAAATTAGAAACATTCACCTGCCAAAATGGCATAGTACATCCTAATGACAACAGGAAGTTAAGCTTCAAAGACATTTTGAGTTCCTTTTGGATAACAACAATTTTCTCTCCAATGTCAGAAAATAAACACGAAAATTTTATGCAGAAACATATTAATAATCTGCATAGTTATCTATGCATAAAGGAAGTAGCTTTCACAACACAATGCAACTAGAACAGCATAAATTATTACATTTCATCGCAAGCAATCTTTGTTTAGGCATAAGGAAGTAGCTTTGACACGACGATGCAACCAGAACAACATAAACAATTAGATTCCATCACAAGCAATCTTTGTTTGGGCAGCCAAAATAATAAATTTTGAATACTGGAAAAAAAATTATGGGACCTAGAGAAGAAAAATATGAATACCTTAAAGCCACCACATTTGCAAGATAGAGATGTGTTTCATGCTGAAGCAACGCAAAGATATCATCTGCCATCCCAACATAAGTGCAATGTCTTACAATGTCAAGAAGACCTGCAAATCTTTGTCAGCAACAAGCATCTGCTGAACATGGAGCAGAAAAAACTGGATTCTAATTAATTGATAAAATCAATTGAAAAAATAACCGGAATGATAATTCTGATCAATCTCCGCAATAAGCTCCTGAATGCTAGTAAGATCTGCGGTTTCCTTAGGATTTCTTCTTTGCCGAACAGAAGACCTATAAAAACAAGTTTACAATGTTACACTGTATTAACAACCAAAATCCTGTTACATTCACGCCACTTTTTAATAAAGAAGAAATGGGAGGGAAACAGATACGTCCCATGTAAACTTTTTGCACAAAAGAAAAATAAAATCACAACTTCTCATAGGCTTATTTTCAATATTATACAACAATAGTACATAAATTACAGTTTATGGTCAGCACACATCATCTTGAAAATAAATAAATTTGATCCTTGTGCACTTTTGGTGACAGTGGAAGCTAACCGGGTAGTCATATCTTCAGTTACATTATTGTAGAATTTTCAAATTTTATTAGCACAAATTAATATTTATTTCATAAATAAATAAATATCGTGATAGGTATTATTTCCTAGTTTAGATCCTATTATTATGTAATTAGTCTAAAATAATTGCTATTTTCAGCGCTGTTGTATTATTTAAAGACTGTTGATGCCAATATTCAATATAGAAAATTTTATTCATCTACACTTACATGGTATAAGAACCATCCTTGTAAACCTAGAAAGTTCCAAACGGCGAGATGTGATTTAGCTTCTGTTGTCCGACCAGCTTGGCTGATTATTGCACTAGATATTTTTTACAGCACATTGGTCAAAATCACAGCCTAACTTCTCAATGAATCAAACAATCTTGAGTGGTTTCAATCCATCAAATTGGCAATTGATGGGAAAGGAAAATTGATTTTTAACCGGTGAAAACCCTAGACCTAATGCAGACGACCCAACGTTTTTGGCGTGGCGTGCTAGTAATTCCCTCGTCACTGCTCAATTCAATGGCACCAGCAATTGCAAAGCCTTCTCTGTTTATGGTCACTATCGAAGGAATTTAGGAATCTGTTCGAGAGATATACTCTGATCTCACCAACTCTTTGTAAATTTTTGAATTAAAAACTCAATTGTGGCAACTAAAACAAAGCGATAGTGATGTGACCATGAATTACAATGAGAAGTCACTCTTTGGTAGGCCCTTGATCAATGTTACAAAGAAGTCTGAGATAGCCAAGTTGACTTTGTTCGACAAAAGAAAATAAAGGAGAATGACCCAAGTTTTTTTTGTTTCTGGCAGAAGTAAACAAGAACCTTGATGAAGCAAAATGCCGAATGTTTTGTCACCGTACGTTGCCATCAATTCGCGATATTTGCTCAAAGATTCGCTACAAAGGTCGCAAGAAAGTTATGAATGCAGCGGAGCATTCCAGCTAGGGTTCTGATTCTTCAGCCTTGTTTATTCTAAAACTTCCGCTCTAGTAGAAAAAAAATTCTTCAACAAGCATTCCCAAATTCACAATTGTTTACTTCGATTCCTCTAAAAATAGTTGAGTGGATAGTTTTTATTCAAAATCCTAATAGAACTATAAACAAATTAGATCCAAAAGGAAATAATATTGTTTTTGTAGGGGTATGATCAAACAAAAGTATTTAAATGTTTTGATCATTTAATTAGAAAGTTTTCTGTCACTATGGATGCTTCATTTTCAGAGGATCAACCATTATTTCAGCTTCATCTTCTTGGACAAATTACAATATAGACTGCTGGATTTGATAATTTTGACTTAGGACTTAACCTCTTTTGCTCTCATTCGGAACTGACTCATATTCGAATCAAATACACTTAGACCCAACCACCCTGATCACAGCACATGCACAACTAGAATATCAATGTTTGTCCAGAAATAATAAATGGTTAATACTCAAAAAATGTTTGACAAAATATGCAATAAAGAAGATTATTTAGACAAGTATATGAGAGAAGATTTCCTCGAAGGGAAGTAGATAATTAAGCTCTCCAACAAGTTTAAGATTCTGAATCGGACAATGTTCCTGTAACAAGCATACTCTCAGATCATGATCTTCCAAATGCCATCCGAAAAGAAAAAGCTCGTGTGTCAAGTTTGTAGAAGGTGGGGGATATCATCAAGCTCAATCTGATCATACTATGTTCACTAGAATGACAATAAGTGAGAAAATTGTCATCCTGTTTGTTTATGTGAACGATATAATTTTTACAGGTGATATATACAAAAAAGCTAATAGATTAAAGAAGAAGTTATCTCAAGAATTCAAAGTTAAAAACTTAGGTGAACTAAAATACTTTTTAATTTCTGGATCAACAATTATGATTTCACAAAAAAAAAGAATATATTTGATTTATCATAAGAGACAAGAATGAATGGATGCAAACTTGTCAATACACCAATAGATCCCAATATAAAGTTGGGAGGTAAAATTCAAGGGGGAAAGGTTAACATATTGCGATATCAACGGTTTAGTCAGGCGATTGATTTATGTATTCCACACTCGTCCAAACATAGCATTCGCTATAAGTTTGATTACTCAGTTCATGCATTGTCTTTGTGATGAACATCTGAATGCTGCATACAAAATTCTTCGATACTTGAAGGGATGTCCAAGCAAAGGATTGTTTTTCAAGAAAAATTCAGATCGTGAAGAGTATACACAAATATAGACTGGGCAAGTTCAGTGGCCGATGGTAGATATACATCTGGCTACTTCACTTATGTGTGGGGTAACTTGGTAACCTGAAAATGTAAAAGGCAAAATGTGGTAGATAGAAGCAGAGCCTAGGTCGAGTACAATTATATGGCAAATGGAATAAGTGAAGTCTTATAGATTCAACGAGTTCTAAATGAATTGAATAAAGACCTTAGACCGCCCATGAAATTGTTCTATGACAATAAAACGACTATTAGTATTACTCACAATCCAATACAACATGATCGGACCAAGCACATCGAAATTGATCAATACATCATCAAAGAAAAACTTAATAAAGAGAATCTTTGTATCCTAATCGTGTCTCCCAGGAACCAAATAGCCAACATCTTCATCAAGGGATTGTTTAAACCCACGTTAGAGTTTCTTGTAAGAAAATTTGGCATATTTGATGTTTATATACCATCTTGAAGGAGAATGAACAATTTTCATATTTTATTAGCATTAATTAGTACTCATTTCATAATAAGAAAAATATAGTAATTGGTATTGTTTTCTAGTTTAGATCTTATTATTATGCACTTTGTCTAAAATAGTTTCCTATTTTCAGCTCTCATTGTATTGTTGACCTGCTATTGATGACAATATTCGATATACAGAATTTTACTATCTAAACTTATAATTACTTTATAAAAATGTAAAAGATCGATAATTATACATATTTTGGGTGTCTAAGTTAGAAGAGGGTTTGACATTGGAAACTTTAAAGTTCGAAATAAGACATTGAAGAAATACTTTTGAAGATTTCCTATAGGCGTGATTCACAATAGCAACGTGGTCAAAAGCAACTAAGGAACTCAATCCTCAGGTAGGGCAATAAATTCAATTTATCATGTCCATTTTTACAATCCTTGAAAATATACTTCACTCGGTTTTTCATCTTTTCATGACTGCATTGATTATAAAGTGGGGAGCGAAACTCAATTCGTTTTTGGGAAGACAAGTGGGTGGGAGATGAGCCTTTACACATCAAATTTCCACACATTTATCGATTATCGCGTGCTAAATCAAATTATTACTTCCCCATATAACACAAGGCGATCATACAGTAGTCCATGGGACTTGACTTTTTGAAGAGATATGACAAACTTAGAATTTAGCAAATCTTGCTCATCTACCTGCAATAATATCTTTTGTCTCTATAAGAGATAATGTTATTGATTCTCAAAGATGAATTTTAGAACCCTCCACTTATTTCTCTTCACTGTCCTTCGTCCAGCTTGTTTCTCTCGCCTATGAATTCTTCTCTCACAACTTATATCGAAAAAAGACATTCCTTCTACAATCTAAGTTTTTACCTCAATTTTGGTTAAAGGAAAATTGTATACTGATGACAAAATTTACAAGAGAAATATAGAGCTTTGTCTTTCCATTATTGTCATTTCTGTAAATCTCATGATGAAACCAAAAACCACATAATGATTCAATAGAGTTTGTTAAACATTTGTAGATGCGTCTTTTCTCATTTTCAACTGGATGCTGGAAGTTTACTCTAATATTGAAATCTTAATCAATGAATCATTTATTGCAAAAGAAAGACTCAAGAAGAAAATGAAGCAAATTTGGAGATTGGAGATTCTTACCATCTTTTGGCTACTTAGATTCATTGAAATAAGATTATTTTTGTGGATAAGTCTCTAATAATGATTTATAAGATAACGTTAATTTTTTTATTGGTAAATGAACTTATAGTTTTAAGTATTTTAAAAATTACATTTTTTAACATGTTTCTTTCCCACGAAAAAGAAATTATTTTTCCCCAGTTTGTTTCTTGTTCGGGTCGACTTCTCTTCCTTTTACTTTTGGTAACTTTTCACAATTAATACAAAGTTTTTTATTAAAAATAAAGAAATATAAACTTAGGATCCCAGAAGTCTAAAGCAACTTAGAGTCACACCTCCAAACAAATGAGAAGACACCCACCTCACAGCAGTCAAGCTAGGACTACTCTCTAATTCATTATGAGTCTTAATCTGCATGTATGCATGCAACCTCCCAGCTGGATCTGCAGAATCTGTTCTTACCATCTTGTTTACTGGAACTTTTTGTGATTTTGATCCTATGTAGAAGTTATAAAGATTTGAAAGTGTAAAAAAAAATTATCAGACTAAAGCAAATATCACATTAATAAATATGTAGTTCTAGACAAACCATATTCCAAGATATTTACAGAGAAAAGAGAAAAAAAAAGGTACCAGACTTGGAAGAGTTGTGGGTAGAGTCCTTGTTTATCATTCCCATTTGACTAGGGCAAGAAAATTCTGCAATCTATATCCGGTGTAGGCGTCAGACATTTGGAAAGTCCATGACATTACTTAAAATCACGAAGCTTGCACTTGCTTAAAATTACACATGATGCTTGTAGAACCTAGAATAACTAAAGAACACAAAAGGAATAATTCTCAATAGATTCAACAGAGAAAATACAACTTAACGAGCATAATCGGGAGGCTAGGTACTCCCCCTACCCCCTTTTTCTCCCTAAGGCTAATCCTTCAGCCCCGTCACTGACCCACCCCAAAAGTACCCTCCTTCTTGGTTCTCTTCTTGGAATCTCATCCAAGCACTTTCCATCATCCATATTCAGCCTCCATAATGCTCCTCACCTTATTCTTGGGCTTCTCAGCATAACCTTATTGAGGCTGTGTCGCATGCTAATATAATATGATGAATTAGATTGAAAGGTCCGTTCATATTAGATCTAATTGTTTTTGCATACTCAATACGACCCTTATACTACCCTGGAATTACATGATCTAGTAATAAGCATTAGGTTCTGAGCTATGTAGACTCATCAATACATACTTGTTCTTGAAATGTCCTCGCCTCATTGGAGTTTCTCAATTTTGATTCCACCATTGATTGTACCTTCTCAATGATAACTTCCTGATTGAGGAGACTGACCTGCATCCAAGAATAGCTTTATTCTTCTCGGATCATATTATTATTCAGAATAATTTAAATAAACACAATGTAATGCTCCATTTTTCAAGGTCCAGACAACAACATTTTCCCAAAAACTTAGCTATAAAATACCCCTTGATATTTATCCTACACATAATAAAATAATATCAATGAATGAGGTGCATGGAAAATAAATAAGTATCTACAATAGTGAAATAGTGACACTGCATTTTACAAAACCCTTCCACTTTGCAATGAAGAAATCAAACTGGCATATAACCATCCGTCCATATGCTCAAGATTGGAGAAAATATGACGGAATTGATTCCTTTGTCGCATATTAACTTAAATGACATACCAAAAGCACAAGATAAAAGCTTTCCAATTGTAAGAACAGTAATAACAGCATTAATATGGTTGAGGCAATCTGTCCTAAACAATGATTTACCTCTTTCTTAGTAGGGTGGATGTTTACATCAACATGCTCAGGCGGCAACACAATTGACATGTAAATGAACGGTTTTGATGCTTTAGGAAAAGTTGCAGCATAGACGATTTCAAGAGCTCTCTTTAAAGCAGTACATTCAACCAATCTATCTGTGATTCATAACTAATTTATGAAAATAAGAACAAACATAGTTTAACTAACAATGTCTTAAGGAATCAAGCCATTAGTACAAGTCCTACTGAACCATAAAAGATATTTGGTAGCTTTACAACAAAATATGTGTACCATTGATGAAGAGAACCATCGTAATCTTCTTAGCAACATAATTTGAATCTGAAATAAAACCATCCAACTTGAAAACTGAACTATCTGTGTCATCATGTGATGCTTCAATTCTTACTAGACAGCGAGCAACTGTCATTCCATACACTGCAGAGATGGCATTAATCCTTGATGAGGTAGTCACTGAGTTAACATCCGCTCTGGAAGCCCCATGCTGATTAAGAAGCAGTTGAAAAAGTTTCATTAGTATGTGAGTATTAAAATTACAAAACCACAAAAATAAATTGACCGTTTTCACTGGATGTAACAACTTTTCTGCAAGAGAAGCTGATATTCATGTGATGGATGGCAAAACGACTTAGTAAGTCCACAATCTTTGAATAATCATCTGAAGCATGCAGCAATGTCTTTCTTCGAGCACCCATGTTATAGAACAGATTCTCAACCTAATTTCAGGTACAAAAGATGAATAAAGAGAGTTAAAATTTGAGGGGGACAATAACATGAGGGTGGCAGATAATCGGATATCAACATGTGGTAGAAGTTGAACAGCTCAACAACAATATAAGGCAAACTCAAAGCAATAAGATAAAACTCAACTTCTAGTCTGCAAATACAAAAGGATGAGACAATGAAGTGTGCATCCACTTAAATTTTCCTTTTATTTGATTCCAACTGTAAAGTAAAATAGCAGGATAATCGGAAACCACAAATAACTGAAAATGCATACCAGAATCTGAGTTCCTTTTACAGCAGCACATGCCTTGGGCTCATGCTCCATCAAACCATCTCTATATGATACCCTGAACCATAATCAGACAACCTAAGACAATTACAACAAGCAAACCCTTGTCCAAATAACTAGGTATTCTCCCAGCCAATACACAAGAAGAGACTTGTGGAATAAGCTCGCTATTTTTCTTCTACCTGTAGCCATGCAATTGCCCTTTAGTAATTGTGGTAACCGTAACATGGGCCACGTAAGTCACGCTCGCCAGTGCCTCTCCTCGAAACCCCATAGATCTGATGGATTGTAAATCTTCAAATTTAGACAATTTGGAGGTCGTGTGTCTCTCACACAGTATTGGCAAGTCTTCAAGCTTCAATATGAACAAGAAAGGATGAAAAAGCATACTACTGGTGTTTGTTTGAAAGAAAATTGTTATTTTGGTCAATTGATATTCCAATATGCTATTGCTAGTAATTGTGTGTGTGTGTGTGGGGGGGGGGGGGGGGGGGGGGGGGGAGAGAGAGAGAGAACGGACTCTTATGCCATGCCCGTCGTCCGAGACCTGGATAAGTTTAAGCCCACCATCCTTGACAAGGACGTTAATGGAGGTGGAGTGGGCGTCGATGCTGTTCTCAACGAGCTCTTTGATAGCGGAGACCGGACGTTGGATGACCTCACCTGCGGCGATTCGGTTGACTACAGATTCGTCAAGGCGGTGGATTTTGGGAGGGTCCTTATGAAATACAGAGGTTTCATCTTCCATACCCATCGGAAGATCCTGAGCGCAGGACTGTCTTTCGCCTATTTTATGAAGTAAAATCTGGCGCCAAACCCACCGCCAACTCCGGCTCTTGTGGAATTCCCAACCTTTTTTTCTTTTTTTTTTGTACTTACATTTTCGGTGAGGAGCCACTTCATTTAATACAATTATCAAAACCCAGTCCGAAGATACAAAGAAAAAATAGCGGAAGGATCGTAGCTAATAGGCACAATTGGAAAAAAAAAAAAATGGGTCGGACGAAGTGACCATTTGCACTTTGCAGCATAACTTAAACAACCAAACTTGTATAGTCAAATCCATAGACAAGAAACAAGCATGAAGATTGCCAATCTCTCCTCCACAAACAAAAATAAGCACCCTCGCTCTCTGGTTATCCTCCCACCTCTATTCATTCCCCATGAGAAAGAAAAGTACATTCTTTATAGAGGTTTTGAGCCTTTTATGTATAAAGGACGTTTCAAGAACCCCCATGGCGGATATATAGTACAGACCGATACATTGCAGCAACATGGAGGAAACAAATGAGTGCTATGAGGGCATCATCCAATAGTCCAACCACTCCCAATATTGCTGAAATAATTCATAACACAAACATGCACAAAATTGAAAGGCCAAATATAATAGTTCTACTTCTACTGAAGGCAAGAACATTGAAGAATTCAGCTAACTAGAAAATAGCAATAAAGTACCTTCTGGAATAATATCAACAGGGCTGAAAATGTAGACGGCGCTCAGTAGCATCTGCACAAATATATGCGGAAGAGCTATATCATAAGGTCGCACAGAACAGTACCTGATAAACCTACACTCCCTCCTTCCTTTTCTACAGTTTATCTTTCTAACTAAAGCTAATCACAGAGCAAAGTTACAAGTTTTAGATTAGCTACCAACCATGATCGCTTATTAAGAGAAATCCTAAATCTATAAAAGACATAGCCTTTGCATATGGTTGATTTATTCACTTAACTGCAAGATAGACACGTGCCCTTATGACAAGAGGAAGAGATCTTCGAGGATCCATAATTTCTTGCAAGAGCCTGCGCAGGAGAAAGGGCAGATCTTGCAATCTCTGTGTAAAAAAAAAAAAGATGAGTTTCACTCCATGTAAAATTTTCCATCATGAATCCACGATGGTAAGATGTTCTGACAAGCCAGCCTATCTTCAGCATTGAAATGCAAGCCAAAGGAGTATTTACCAATGGAACAAAGCACACTTTTCAACTAAAAGATAAACGATATGCATTTATGTGAATAAATAGGAAATACAAGATCACACCATAGAATACAAGATATATGGTCAAAAGATCAAAAACCTATTGATCCTCATCATGTGTTTGTGTGTGAATTTTGCTCTATTTTATGAAAATATGAGGATCCTAGAAAATCATTATGCCAAGAATTATCCATGCATAGTACTTAAATAATTCCTTCTTTGCAACGCAAAAAAAATTAACGTACTGCTCCATGAGCATTCTGAATCAGCTACAAAAAACCCTTAACTCTTTCTACCAGAGAAACGCCAAAGTGTAATGATTCAAACTTTTATTATTGTATTGATTCGAATTTATAATTATATTTTTTGTCAATAATGTAATTAAATATATTTATATATGATGGATATGTGAATCATTGAAGGTGCCAATCGATCGCTTAAAAGGGGCGATCGATTGCCACTTTTAACAAAAACTGTGAGTTGCCAATTAGGGAGAGTGCCGATCGATCCCCCTGTTGAGCGATCAATCGCCTCTTTCTGAAATTTGATGGACTATGGAAACAAAAGCGTAGCCGATTAATCGGCCTCTTCAGGCGATCGATCGGCTGTCGTATTAACAAAATAAAAATATTTAAATGAATTTCAAAATTTATTTTTTTATTTAATTATGAAAATTAGATTAAAATTAATCTAATTGGGATTAGTTTAAAACTAATGATGATTAAAAATTTATTTAATCATGGTAAATTGATAATAAATAAAAAAAGTAAGGGCAAAATGGACAATTGGAAAGGATAAGTAAGGTTTAAGGGTAATTTACCCTAAAAACCTTTTTCTTAAAGTGAGAGGTGACTGCCTTTTTGTGATTTTTACGTGGAGAAGAAGAAAGAGGGAAAAAGAAAGAAACCAGAGAGGAAAAGAGAGAAAGGAGAAAGAGAACAGGAAAGGGAAAAAAAGAGAAAAATAAAGGGAAATTGGTAGTTTTGGCCTTTATCCTTTGGAGGAAATTGTTCATCTTGGTGAGATGAGTAGTTTAGCATAAGTTCGGTGGAAATTTCGTGTGAAGTAGAAGAATCGACGTATCAGTAAGTAAATCTAACGGTTAAAATAGTTAATTTATGTTTTATTGCATTACTAAACGGAGATACTTTATATTTCTGCCTTGGTTCTGAATAGGTTTAGAGATTATTGTGATTTGGCTGAGATTGAGTTAATAGAAGTGATAAATTGATATCATTTTTATGCAAATTGGACAATGAATTATGAAAATTTGTCTATTTATGATTTTATTGAAATATTAAAACACAAAATTTTGAAAACGATGTTTTAAGTTGAGTTGAGCATATTAATTTTAAATATCAATTACATGGGTGGATTGAGTTGCATTATTTTAGCATTGCTTTGTGAACATTTTTAAAGCATGCATTTAGGAAAAAGGAAGTTGGAAGTCGTGGTAACATAAGAATCTATTAGACTAGACTTGCATCTTCGTATGCGATAAGTATGACTATGAAAATGATTGGGAATTTAACTGTATATCCTTATTGAGTTAAAAGTCCCTAATCCTCGAGGGCAGTAATGCAATGGGGTTCTACAGCCCTACCAGAGGAAGTCCGGAAACTGTAGGGGTGTGTGATGGTCATATGAGTCGGTATTGAGAGAATTGAATTTTTTTTTACATTTCAAATTGAATATGAAAAGCTATTTTAAAAAATATGGTTTTAAATCATGCAATATTATTTAAATTGCGTTGGATTTATGATTTAGTTGAAAAATGATTTTTAAACCATGGTTGATAGATTTAATTATTCGAGTACGAACATGCGTGCATTTTTATATAAATAACATAGATTTCAAAACAACAAACATGCGTGCATTTTTATACAAATGACATAGATTTCAAAACAAAGTATAATTATAATTCGATTTATAATTGATATCAAAATTTATCATGATTTGGTAAAGGATAGAGTTTGGTCCTAGATGATGTGGATGAAGCCTGAGTTAGCTATTCTAACTGCTAGACTTATTTACTGGACATAAATCTCATTCTGTGGATATTTATATTTTTCATATAACGAGATCGTTCACCGAGACGGGAAAACAAGGCAACATAAAGGACTAGAAAAGGCATAGGATAAACCATTGAGGTAAATGGTTTCTTTTGTATTGGGACCGGGATAGCAGTGTAAAAATTTTATACTCTTTTTGAACGATCACGTGTGTTTGACCTTATTATAAATGTGTTGTAACTTCCGTAGAAACTCTGATGTATATGTATATAAAATGAATAATTTATATGTGTTAAATATCTAGTTGGGAATATATGAATTGTTTTGAAATTATCTTAATTTAAGATGTCAAGTACAAGAATGACGAGTTTAGTAAAGATACAAATGTATCCATGAAAATTAAAAACTCGAAATACATGTCTTCCCACCTTGGGAATCCCTATCGTCGAGGCCAGTTGTGTTCGGGTCCTGACATCAAGTAACCCAAATTAGGCAATTATGCGTAGCGCTATGTTGCACCCTATGGGAAGGAGGAAGGATAAGGGTCATTTTGGCAACGTTTACAGCAGGAGAAAGATGATGGCAGAACAATAATTCTCTGCTAAGGTGCCAAGATTGTGCCAGTGGCAGAGTTTTGAGTGGAACTTGCTGAAAAGGATGGGCAACGGCGGAGGAGAGGATGTACCTGGGATGTTTGTAGTGAGAAGGGTAGATGTTTCTTTGACAAAAACCTTCCAAGGATTGGAGAGTATTCCGAACTTGGGGCTATCAGGTTTGTGGCGTCCTTACTAGAAGAGAAGTGTTATTTTTCTGGTTTTGTTTTATATCTCTGTTGTGGGTGTCTTCCCCGTAGTCGTGGGAGTGTCTTCCAGTGGTGTTGTTTCAGACTCATTTCATATATTTAAGTAGGAGTTGGAGTTTTAAAATCAACACGCTGCTTCAAGCCTCTTGACACACCGTGGACAACTTGAGGTTTTATTATGAATGTCCTACATCAACTAATTATGCAGTACCAAAGTAATTATATGATCCAATACAGAAATGAAAAAGGATACCCAAAGAGTTCCAAAAAATTTTGATCCACGTCTACATAATTTCAGTGTTAATGGTGCGAGGGGATACCTGAATTAGACCAACAGATTGCCCACCAAAATGACGATTGTAATTTTCAATCTTCAGTAGAACTCGAGCAAACTCGGGATTACTCCTCTGCCTAAGTGAAGCTTCAACAGGAACCAACAAAGTAATTTGTCTTCGACATAGGGGGCACTTACATGGTTGCAGTGCAGATCCATGATCCCATACAAGCATTATGCAATTACCTTATTCCAAGAAATAACAATTTACTCGTCTGAGTAATAACTGGGTATTTGTTTTAGTATTATCTTTTCTACTTTTTTTAAACGGTTGTAAAGATTATTTAAAAAAAAAAAAACTTCTTCTTTGGTAAATATAAATAATGAAGAAAACAATTCTATGACAACGAGTGAACAAACAAAGGGAAGTCATAGAAAAGGGAAAGGAAAAGAAGTAGATAAGTCGGTCCAGAAAAATCAGATTCATAACAATAGTGTAACAATACTGCATCTGTGAAGCAAATGAAAGTGGGAAAACATGCCCAATGTTACGATTTCGTAACTATAAAGAGAATAAAACTACTATCTAATCTAACACTATAAGCAAAGAAACAACTTGATTTCATTCACACACCCTTTTTTTTACATTCTTAGAACCTAATATACAAGGAAATTGAAGTGAGAAGAGAAGAGAGAGGGGAAAGGCAGTTTGCATAACTCCTCTACCATAATTCTCATCTTGCCACATATACAAAGTACCCTAAACTATCCTATAGGAATTAACCGCCTAGAACATGGATAATGGAACCACCATAGACCACATATCATGACACCCAATAAAAAATACGAAACAATGACCGTTGGAATCAAACTCCAATCAATAAGCTCGTCAACTTCATTTCTAATAAAGATATATACAAGCGCAAGTTAACAAGGACGTCTGGCTCAATACCTTTCTGTCATTTAATTATTCCAACAAGACATTGAAGCCCAATTTCGCAAAATAATTTGTCTATCGCCGCAAAGTCACTTCATGATACACGATTCAATGGAGCAACATAAACCAGATTCTACCCAAACCTCAAAGTTTGGATGCGAATAATTAGAAGGGAAATAAGAAAAAAATGTAGGTGACGATTCCAAGCAAGACAATTGGAATCGAGTATAATTAGAGCGACGCATAGAGCATAACCATTCAAGGTTTACAATGAACAGAGTATAACGAGAGTTGCGCTTCACATTTGTAGAACGGAAAGTAATTAATAGATTCCACCGCATAATTTCAAAATTAATATTTTTACAGCAATGAGCAAGTAGTTGAGAGAAGCAAGAAAATGAGGTGGATAAAAGTGAAAGAAAAGGAAGCGAGAGAGAGAGAGAGAGAGAGAGAACCGCAAAACCAGTGGGAGCAATTGGCTTGACAAGGAATGTTGAAGCTACCATGGCAGATCGAACAGCAATCGCTCGCCGGGGGCCCATCCATCTCTCCCGGGAGAATCTGTGTGTTTCTCAGCGAGATAAGGCAGCCCCCTTGATTTAAATGAAAAGTAGGGAATTTGTCTTGGAAGTTGGAACGTGGAAAGTGCCGAAGTAGAACATGGTATTTTACTTGAAAAAATGTGTAGAAGAAGACACGTACGCTTTTCTCGACTCATCCATCAACCATCGCACCTTCCAACAAGTGAGATGGATGGATGGATGAGATTGGTAAATTATTTAAACTTTATTATCTACACAATAATGAATGTTAATTCACCAATAATGAATGTTAATTCAGGTAGAATTGAGGTGGGTTGTAAACAGAAATCCGGTAAAGACTATGATCTATCACCCCAAGCCTCCAGCCAGGTTTAGTGCACAAGCCACGTATTTGGGCGTCTTACGTGGTCTTAGGACACTATGTACCGTCCCCTGTTTTTCTTAATCAGAATAATAAGTTCCAACATTTATGGTTTGAAGCACATTACACAAGTACACATACTATCAATTTCACCAATCCATGAGAGTCAAATGAATAACACACCCGCCCTTACATGCATGAAAATAAACCTGGCTTATATAACAAACACCACAATCCAACAATGATTATTTATTCACTGTGTCGACAGGGATAAAAGAATTTACTTGCAACATGCTACAAATTTCAGTACTCAAAGCTACAACAGCAACGCTCTCGGCACAAAATTGACTCATACGCAGTTCTTTATCCCCACGTTCGCATCTTTCCCAACTGATGAGAACAGAACTCAGATCACAAGTGATTTTGATCCTTCTGCCATGGAAAGTCCTGGTAAGCAATCACAGTAGGAAAACAGAGGCTGATGAACACATTCCTCCATGTTTTTCTAAAAAGAACACTAAACAGAGGAAAAAAAACTTTTGTTACACGAGAATCATTTTCATTGTTCTCACTTGAGCTGGGCACTTTCAATACATTGAAAGACATTCTTGTCGTCCTACTATGATATTCTGCCCAACTCCAGCTGAGGAAGTATAACATCAGTAACAATTGGAAGAGTTGTTCTGGCAAGGTTTCAACCATATTATGCCACAACTTCCCTAATTTTCGCAAACCGAGGGCCAAAAGCTCCTCAAACTAGCACATACTCAGCTCTAGTTGTGGTAGGACATCGACAACAAGAAATTACACAATGGCATCTCCAGTTCACTAAATTGCATTTCCAAAAGCCGAATAATAAATATAGTCTCCATCGCTTGTCGTTATAAGGCAGTTCTTTTCTAATTCCTGCTTCTCCTTACTAATTATGTGACGATCATTCTAAACATATTGCCAGAACGTAACTTGAATACAAAAACACAATAACTTTAACTTCCACGAAGCATAATATGAAGGAGGCCGAACCCTTTACGCATAACCTAAAGCTTTCTTCCTCAGCTGAAAAATTACTAGTCTTTCAACGACAGTGCTAATTCACTAAATATTTGAACTTGTAAATCTTTCTTAAGTCGTTCTCGCCACCTTAAAAAAGTAAGGAGCTACAATTTCAGAAACTCAACGAAGGCCTAAATAAAAGGGGAATGCAAATAAAAGAAAAAGGGGCGTTACCAGTGGGCGGGGGAGGGGCAGGGGCAGGGGATTCGCCATATATGGCTTTGAGTGTAGCGAGAGGGAGGGAAACAGAATCAGAGGATGCTTCGGCGAAAAGCTGTTGTTTCCAGTTCCACATAGTTTTTGTTATGGCCTTATTAGAATTGATGAGAGAGTCTTTCTCAACTTCAAGGGCTTCAATACGCTGCTGCTGCTTCATGGATCGGAAGCTTAAAGCTAAAAAGGAACCCACCAAACACACATTGATCACAAGGTTGCTGTTGGTGGCCTTCACGATGGTGCTCAGCATATTGGGGGCGGAGAGCTAGGGAAGGGTTGGTTCCGTTCTGTTCTCTTCTGTTGCAGAAGAGAAGAATGGCTTTTGGTGCGCAAATAGAACGGGCCCTGTAACCAGGCCCACTTGAAACCAAAAAAGAAAAAAAGAATTGTAGTCTCGCTTACAGATTAATTTCTGCGTGTCAACATCGCATTCGTATAAACTTAGGATAATCTTGGCCGTTTGATGGACATCTCCCACTAATTAAACGAACCCAAGCGCGTTGCTAGTAGGCGCTTAATAGGCGGGAAACCCTGCTCTCACTCCCAGACTCTCGTGTATACGTATCATTGCGCTTCTCTCACACTCTCGCGCTTTTACATTTACCGTTGGAGCCTGGACGCATGTACCGCTCCCAAATCCAAACAATTCACGAATTTCATCTCTTTCTTCTCTGTTTTTAGGGTTTCATTCAGATGGATGAGTCGTCTCTGCAACTCTTACAGGAGATCGGAGCGGGATTCCACCGCCGTTCTCGCCCTACCAAGGATTTCATTCTGAAATCCCTCAGAGTTCGCCTTTTCCCCTTTGTTCCACTTTATTTCTTTACTTTCTCTGCCACTTTTTTCCTCAGGCCTTATCCGTCATAATGAACTACCGGATGATTTTGCATCTTCTTTTCCTTGTTTCTCGCATTTTTTTCCTTGTTACTGTCGGCGGCATTAACCAACGTGATATTAAGGAGAAGAAGTGGTCGATTGGGGGGGTATTTGATCTATTCGTTGAATGAAGTGATAAGAGCGAGCTAGTAAGGAATCAATTAACATTTAGGGGAGCTGGTCTATGTCCTCGCGCATTTAAGGGTCTAAAAATTAGCAATTCTTTCCATTGTAGATGTACGATGTACCCATTCTTTTCTAAATTGGCTCGATCCTTTATTTAAGCTGACTAAACATTTGCTTCTTGCTTAAATATAAATGCAATTATTTTTTGCTCGTTCTGTGGTTTACTTCTGAAAAGTTTATTTGTTATCTTTCCTAGTCAATATCATTTTAAAAGAAAAATTCCTTGCGAAAATGAAAAATCCTTGGCTAGTAAAATGGTGACATCTAGAGAATGTGAATATATTTGCAGAGTGTCTCCTATATGAGTTTCCAACTGTCAATGTGCTCTTAATTTTGACGCAGAAGAATGATTTGTTATTTCATAACTTGTATTCCCACTGCAGCAAGTTGTAAATGCATTGGCAAAGCTAGAACAACCCTCCGATGTTGATGCAACTTATAAGTTGGAAGTAGCTGAAATATTAGAAAGTTCCATCAAAACTCTGAAGACATTCATAGTTCATCAACTGCTTCAGCATAAGGATAAGGAAGTTAGACTGCTACTGGCTGTATGTGTCAGTGAAATATTTCGTGTCCAGGCACCAGAACTACCTTTTGAAGACAAATATTTGAAGGTAAGGATTTATTTACGTGGAAGAATGTTTGGTTTGTTTTTCTTCCTTGTAGTTTCTTCACTTTAGGTCGTATCCTATGTCTCTGTCTCTTTTAGTGTACTAATGTTATGTTTGTGAACTTCTTATAGGATGTTTTTAAACTTATTCTGAGCACGTTTGCTGACCTAGCTGATACCACAAGCCCTTTTTTTTCATGGAGAGCTAAAGTATTGGAAACTGTTCAACGATGTAAATGTTGCGTGATAATGCTTGATGTCGACTGCACTGATTTGGTTGTTGACATGTTTAGAACTTTTTTCTCTGCTGTGAGGTCAATATTCTTCTCTCTTTTTTACTCTTTGATTACTGCTTTTGGTTTTTATCTAGGCCTGGTTTGTATGTGCACTTATTACTTCAGTCTACCTTTCAAATGACAATAATGATTAACTTGATTGAAAATTCAGGAGATGGTTGTAGTTTGCAAATATATCATATACTCCGTTTTTTTTTTTCCAGAGGTGAAATGGCTAGATTGTAGTTTGAACCCATTCATTGCTTCTTTCCTATTTGTTGTTGATATGTCCTTTCATGTATTTCCTAATGATGTATTATTCTATTTTTCCTTTTCCCCTTGCAGAGATTATCATCAACAGAATCTTCTTAATGATATGGTGTGTATAATGTCATATATTTTGTACGAGGAAGTTTCTCAACATCTCTTGGATGTGATTTTGGATAATCTTCTTAAAGAAAGGCAGGTAATTGTAGTGGGTCCCTCCTAATTGGTTGGAAGGTCTTTATTTTGGCTTTAGGTGATCCATTGTTTGGTTACTCTGTTTTCTACAATAGGATTCAGATCCACCTATTTTTATTTATCGTATATATCATATTTACATTGCAAATTTTGTTCAATGTTTTCAATCATTTTTAATGTTGCCTTTGTTTGGTTCATAATTTTACACTTGTAAAGTCCATTGAAAGATGTGAGGGAAGGCTAGAGCCATTTGTTTAGTTGAAAATATCTTTTTCATCTCTATTATTTTCACAGGGTGAATCTGCTGCTGCTTCCCTTCTTGCCGTTTCAGTAATTGAAAGATGTGGTGAAAGACTGGAGCCTTTTATTTGTGGGTTTCTAACACTTTGCATTTTAAACAGAGATGCCGTTGGGAGTGAGCTTAAAGAATATTATCATGAAATCATATTCAAAATTTTCCAATGTGCTCCACAGATGCTTCTTGCTGTAATACCAAATTTGGTTCATGAGCTTCTAGTATGTTGACTTATGTCTCTTAATAGTTTTGCTTAAGCATACCATGTGATTTATTGTTAAAAAATATTTTCTCATGGGATTATCTACCTGTCAAGGAATTTATTTTCCCTCTCCAACAATAGCGAAGACATGTTTTCTTTATTGATCTTCTTCAACATATGCAGACTGATCAAGTCGATGCCAGAATTAAAGCTGTTGATATGATTGGCAAGCTGTTAACAGTGCCTGAGGGACATGTTGCACAAAACTACCATGATCTTTTCATGGAGTTCTTGAAAAGATTCTCTGATAAGTCTCCAGAAGTGAGAATCAGTTCCATATTGTGTGCTAAAGCTTGTTTTATGGCCAATCCTTCTGGGTTAGATACACAAGAAGTCATTAGTAAGAAATTTTCATCTTATTTGTGCTTTAAGATGCCATCTCTTGTGATTCAATGATCCTTTGGAATATTCCTATTAAAAAAAAGAATTATCCGGATTATAAGGCTTATGTGTAATTTAATTATGAACCAAGCAGAGGCACTTGAAGGACGACTTTTAGACCTTGACGACAAAGTGAGAACTCAAGCAGTGATTGTTGCTTGTGATATTGCAACGTCAAATGTGAAATTTGTTTCTCCATCGCTTATATCCCAGGTTATGGAAAGACTACGAGATAAGAAGGTATTTCTGGCTTTATTGGTTGTCATTACTTGACATCTGATTAATATTAATTAGGTTTTTTACTATATAGGTTTGTGTTAGAAGAAAGGCCTTTCAAAAGTTGCTCGAAGTATATCGAGCCTATTGCAACCAATGCTCCGAAGGCTTCATGTCAATATGCAATGAGTTCGAACAAATTCCCTGTAAAATCTTGATGCTTTGCTATGATAAAGATTGCAAGGAATTCAGGTCAGTTTTTACCCCAACCTTGATAGACTTGCTGTTTCAATGACAATCATATTTTAAATGTTCTCTAGATCTCAAAATATGGAACTAATTTTGGCGGAGGACCTATTTCCTGTCCATCTTACCATTCAAGAGAGGACTGCACACTGGATCCATTTGTTTTCTCTGTTTTCCCCTTTTCATATGAAGGCACTAAGTTCTATTTTATCTCAAAAACGAAGGTAAGATTAGTTTTCTATTAGAAACGGAATCACTCATTAGCAAGGTTCAAAGTGTGGCACCTCAAAAGAATGTTTTATTTTTTTCCAGGTTTCAAACTGAGATGCAAAGTTATCTGGACTTACGACTGAAACAGAAGGTATACCTCTTGGTCTTTTAGCGGAAATCTGTCTTATATGGTTAAACAGAAGATCTATTTCCAGATTAATTCCTGCAAAGACTAAGTATCCTTTGATGATATGTGGACATGAGTTTCTTTATATATTGACAATCACAGAATTTTCTCAATGGTAATGATACATTAGATCAGGAAATTATATAGATACCAATTCTTCTAGCTATTATTCTTAAAAGTTTTCGGTAAATTTTTTTAAAGGCTATGAACAAATGGTTGATGATATTAGTGGTTGGTTGACAATGGTGTTTGCCCTTTCGAGTGATGGTAGTTTGGTTGTGGGGTTTCCACATGGTAATCTGTCACTTTGAGCACAAAGATGCGATCAACAAAGAGCTTATATAAATATTTTTTTTTTCTAGATAAAATGTCTTTTCTGGTGAGTTTTTTATTCATCATTGTTCATGCCGCCGAAGCAATGAATAAAGTTATCATTGTCTAAATCAAACATTTTATGGACCACATACACTCTATTTTCATTACATTTGACCTACTCTTAGGTAATATAATGATTATAATTAAAATTATCGATCATCCAAATCCATCAACCTTGAATGCATGTGTGTGATTATGCCTATACGAAGGCACATGCTTTACAATGACTTTGATTTCTTTTCTTTAATACGTATGCATATTGTTGTTAATGGTTATCATTGTGCTTAGGGAGTCGGGAGACTGTGGTGCAATAGAAATTTTATTTTGTAATCAAAATAAAAACTATAATAATTCAATATTAAAGTATAAAAATGTAACATCTCAAAATTGTATTCCCAAATTAAGGATTCAATTTCTATAAAAATTTCACTTAAAAATTTTAATTAACATGCGAATAGTTGCCATAAAATAAAAGATATTTAATCAATCCCTAATTTCAGCTCAATAAATTTCAATTCTTATAAGATAGCCATAATTAGCGATCAACTCAATCAATCTCCAATTTCAGCTCAATCAATACGTAGCTGGAGATCCGATTTAGTCCTAATTTCAATCAATTATGTAAACGTTAAGGAAATCAATTCTGTAAGCAATATGGAAATCGATTACTACCTTATACATTTGTGAATTTACCCATTTGGAGAGTTAGGTTCATAATCATTTCTATGGAAAGTTTTGGAGTAGCGAGGAAGAACCTCCCCTATAAATTGAGAGGCTGGGTGGAGGAGAAAATCATCACCACAGTTCTCTCTCCCTCTCGAGTTCTTCAGTCAGGGGACTTACCTCTAACTCCAATCACCGCTCGACCTCCAGACGTGACAGCAACTCCACTCAGGAAGCCAAACTTTTTGACGGATCTTCTCCAGTGCGACGAGCAACGACTATCGATGTAAGTCTTTCCCTCTCGTTCGGTCTCTCTCTCTGGTACACACACACTCTCTCTCTCTCCCTGATACTCTCTATTTCTCGACAGAAATAACGAAGAAGAAGAAAGAAAAGATTGAGTTTTTCTTTTAAAACCGAACCTGTCCAGCAAATCAAAAATCGAACCAGTTAACTTAACTCCAGTCGAATTGAATCGATCCAATCAAACCGAACTGGCCCACTTGACCCGAACCAACCTAGTTGACCCGAGCCAGACCAATTGACCTGAGCCGACCTTGTTAACCCAAGCGGGCCCAATTGACCCAAACTGGCCCGATCGATCCAAATCAACCCGATCGACCTGAACTAACCCGATTGGTCCCAAACCGAATTAAAATTTTATCGATAAGAATTTTTTTCCTAAATCATTTTAAATGAATTTGCTTAAGTAGGAATTTAAAATCAATATTTTATTTAGGCAGAAACAAGTCCCGAAAGTCGTACGAGCTGATCTATTTCGACCTAAAAGTACATGCAGGATAATATTCAGAATATTGAAAAAATCCCGATAACCCTAATCGCTCGGAATTTAAGTAAGTAAAAATACAGTTTTCTCATGTTTTGGCTGTGGCCCTACATCACAAGATATTATATTATTTTCTTATAACTATTTTATTACAAGAGTTAATATTTGAGCAAGCATGTTTCGGCATTGACTTATAATGGTATAAAGATAAAATTGGTAGGGCATATTGTATGTACATGAAAATGATGGAATTGACGAAAAATGTGTGATAGCAAAAGACTGAATGATAATGAGATAGTGAGCTTGAATATTAATGGTGCTAACATAATAGCAAAAGTCTGAATGACAATGAGATGGTGAGATTATCCGAAAGTAAGTTGACAAAAGGCTGAACGACAATGAGATTGTTGAGTCTAAGGTTGGGAAATGAATACCAACTAATTCTGTAATCAGGATTTGATAAAAGTAAATGTTAAATTACATGTATTTTTGCTTGCTAAGTTAATTTTCATGTTTTGAATAATTTTGTTATGTAGTTGAGTTTTTATCTGAGGAAAAATTAGTTGCATTCGGAAATCTTCCAGAGCCGGACGAGTATAAAGAGAAATATGTTGGCATTGGTTCCGAATAAAAGTTAAAGTTATGATTTTATCGTTTAAAAAGGATATTTTATATTTAGTTATATTTAATTTCAGTTTAAAATATTTATATCATTAGTTGTTGGTTTTTTTTTAATTAACTACATTATTGTTTTGAAATTAATAAATGATGATCATTTAATTTTTGTTTAACATTGAACTTTTCTAAAAAGTTACTGATAATTATTTCAAAGTTTCTGCTTAATAAATGATTTATGATATTTTCAAGGATTTTAAATTAAGAAAATTAGAGTTTTATAATAATCCAATTTGCAAATCAATTTGGAAAAAATTTGAAATCGGTGTTTCGTTATGAAAATTGCGCTAGCGATTTAGACCAACGAGTACCGCGACACAAGTTGCAGCCATGCTGCCTTGTTCTAAGCCGGAGGGAGGTTACCTATGAGCACTCGCCGTCGATCAGCGGGTCTGGCCATGGCTAGCATCCGATCAGACCTTAGATGGCTAGTTAGGTTAGGATTTTCTGCCACCGTCACATTAAAGTTTAATGATGAATTTTTTTTGCTATTTCTTCTTCATAATTCATTATTTTCCCAAGTGTCATAGTATTCGTTAAAATTGAATCATTGAGTCCTTTGATTTCTTCGCTCCTCGACAATCGTTGTCGTTAGCATCTGCGGAAGATTGTGGAGAGTTTCTTAAATTCCATCGATTTTTATTTTAATCGTTGCTCCATAGCTTCAACTCATTGTTCTAGAATCTCCAATTGTCGTTCATTGTTGGCGATTTGTTGTCCATTGAATCTTTGTCTGTCATCACGTTGATGTAAAAATCTTTGATTTGATGTCAATTTAGTACAGCGAAAGTTTTGTTTCGTAATCGAAACGAAGAAATAAAATAACACAAAAAAAAGAAAAAATTATATTATTTGTCAAAAGTCTTATCCTTAATATCTTTCAACTCTCATTAAATAAAAATAAAATAATAAACTACTTATGAACTTATTGGTCTTGCTTGAGTCTGGGTCCGTGCTGCATTAGGACGGCTGATTTTCCATGGTATTCACTTCATGGTAAAATTAGGACTACAAATCAACTCATAGATTAATTTGGTTTTCGTGAATTTGGACTTATCTAACAAATCAAAATATCTGTTACATTGTATTTTTACAAACAAATATGCAGGGCAAATTTGATTTTATTTCAATTGTTCACTTTATTATTATCTGTGGGAACTAGAGACATCATGTTAGATTTCAGCGTTTTCACTGATCCAACTTTCTTATGTGATTAACGTATTTTTACTATAGGAGAATCATTCAGAAGACATGAAAAAGAGAATCAAAAGTATATTTGTCAAGATGTCAGCCTTCTTTCCTGATCCTATTAAAGCAGAGGAGTGCTTTCTTAGACTAAATGAATTGAAGGATGACAACATATTTGCTACTCTGGCAATATTACTGAACGAGATGACAATTGTTGGGGCCAGGGCCACAAGAGTGTGTGGTTTGCTTTTTGATTTTCCTTTAATTGATATACACTTTTATAAATGTTCTGGCATCATATGGTATACTTGAATCATGCTGTAGAATTTGCTATATTTCTTAGATTTTTTTCTTTTTGCAATAAGTAACATCCAGATGATAGTACTAGTACTTTTCTTCTTTTAACCATTGCTAATTGGTTCTTTTATTTTGGAAACTAGTAAATTGTCAAGCTGATGTGACTATATTTTGTCAAATGGAGACATTTTGCAGAATCTTTTGGAGACACATGAAACGTTTGTACCAAAGAGTAGCCATGATAGTCAAGAAACTAAGAATTTTCTAAGAAAGTGATCATGCTGTTATATTTTACTGTTTTGATACTGATTAGAGTACTTTTTGTGTTTTGATGCCAACAGAACATTCTCATGCTAGTTGTCAGGAGGAATTCTTAACAATATTGAAAGCATCTATAGCTTTCAACATGGCTGTTTCTTTTTTCAGTGACGTGACTGTTTCAGAAACTTAGTGTTCAGGACATGAAGTAGTTTTGATTGTTTGAGGAAAGAATAGTTGCATGAAAACTATTTTGAATTTTGCAGTAACTTTTTCTCCTAATTATGTCAATGGTATCCACTATCTTTGGCTATTTCTGTTAATTTTCTTGATCTTAATATTCTGACCACTTTTTTGCAGGATAAGATTCTGAACTTGACTGGGGAAAGAATTCCAAATTTGGAGTTTTTAAAGGCACTATCTTCAAAATGCTCATATAATATATTTGGTGCTGAGCACATCACTTCTATATTAAATCATATTTCCATTCACAGATTTGGGAATAAAAACTTAGAAGTTGGTTCTATCCAACTTCTACAAGTGAGTTAAACTTGCTATGAAGTACTTGTTTTTTCTCTTGCCGTGCAAATGAAATGTAGAACTGTAAACATAACCAGCAAAATTGAACGTAAAGAGTACACTATATTTTCGAATCTTGGATGTTCTTATAGACAATGATCTTAAAAATTAGGCTAAAAAGTAAAATTAAATTTTGGTTCAAAGAATAAAATAGGGTGGCGGAAGAAAAGGAAAACAAAGTTTTAAAGGAATTGTCCAGCTATGGACCTGAAAGCAGTGTACTTTCTGTGATCAAATTACTTTGCATTAAGAAGTTTTATATATCCTAATGGTTTACAGTTCACAACATAGTGGCATACTATGCTTAGTTGAACTAAAGTTGGAAGTATTCATATTCACACTATGCTATTTCATCGTAGACTATTACTGGCACTTTCCCCTCACTTTTGAGGGGCTCTGAAAGACAATTTCTTACATTTTTGGAGGAGGGTTCTCCAATTGATGATAACTTGATTGAAGTATTGGCAACTACAGGTGCTTATACATCTATGAAACTCAGGTAATGTCTAGCTTTTATGATCAAAGTTGTGGTGTTCCTTATTTCCGTCACTTCCTTCTACATTTTTAGGATTTTCCTCTTCCCAATTGCAGTGAGTTTCAATTCAAATCTAGAGTTTCCACTGTTTTCTTGGAGTCATATATAAAGCTTTTGTTGGAAGACTGGTTTAATTTCTTATTACATTCTGTTACAGGTGCAAAATGTTCTGTGTACATTAGTCATGTTCATATACTTTTTTGCATCATTGTTCTCATAAAGTCTATTGCATACCAACTGTTTCTCTTGGTGGTCTTCCAGTTGCATATAAACATTCCATGCTGTGTTGCTTGAGTAGAACTTTTTTGCATCATTGTTCTCATAAAGCCTATTGCATACCAACTTTTCTGCATCATTGTTCTCATAAAACCTACTGTTCTAGTCCTCTGTGCTTGTTTTCTTGGTGTACTTTTTATTTGTTTTACGTCATCCTTTATTGAAAAAACTTGAAGCTACATAAATAAAGTTATGGTCATAGTCTACATTGAAAGGGATTCATAAGTCCTATGCTTCTCAAGTGCAAAAGCTAAGACTTTTGAGAGAGTGATTTAAAATAGTGCCTTAGTTTGAGATGACGATGTGTTTGGAAATCTATATGGTGCTATAGCTGTAAAAGCTGGATGAGATTCAAATCTTAGCTAGAATATTGATCGGACATGATAACTGAGTTCTAAAAAAATATCAGAGGTATTTGAACATTTATGTAACAATTCAAATTCTTCATGTACTAAGGCTCTTGAAGGAAAAACATTTTAGTATTCTTCTTTTTTTTTCTTTGAGGAAAAACATTTTAGTATTTTTCAGTTCTTTTTTTTTTTAATCCAGAACAGTAACTACTAAATACCAAAAGATGAAATTATCCTTCAACGACACCTCCTCTCGTAATGAAACTTAATTGCAGGCGTAACGGCAAACTTATATGCTTTTTCTGTTTCTGTTTGAGTTTTTTCGAGCTGCTTTTTGTGAAGAAAATCCCGATTTTATTTAAGTATACATGTATACATGCATAAATATATTATTTTCACCTTCTTTTGAATCAGCTGGCAATTGTGTTTTTCTTTTCATAGGGATGTTTACCCATTGTTGAAGAGGTTATGTCTAGAGGGAACACGTGCGCAGGCCAAGTTTGCTGTCTCTGCAATTGGGGCTTTAGTAAATGACCATGAGCAATTAATTTTCTCAAAATTATGCAAGGTACTCAAATATCTGGACTGAAGATACTTTCTTATGTTTATGTAGAATGCCCCCATTTTTTGAAAGCATAGTTGTTTTCATTTTTTTTTAATTAACGTGTCTTTAGTTTTATTTGAGGAGACTAGAAAAGGTCATGTTATGCTAGGTCTACCAGTGATAAGTTGCATTTATAATAGAGAGGTTCAATTTCATTTAACCCATGGAAGCCACTTTGGACTCTTGCTTTGTTCCTTTTACTGTTACTGGAATTTATTTGTATTTCAATTGAATCTTTTTCCGTCATTTTTATGTTCATATTTCTATTATTGAGTTAAATATAAGGAGAAAAATTTTAATTTCAGCAATTATCTTGGAAGGTCTATGAATATGTGGATAAAAATACTATTTGCAATGATTGAACAAGTGCTCCATTGCTGTCTGTAGCTAATAAAGTTTTCCAGTCTACAAGTACTTTGTCTGTTTCATCTCCAAGCTTGATAACCTTTTTTTTTTCAGGAGCTTGTGGATTCTCTGTGTAGAGGGAGGAACCTGCCCACAGTATTGCAATCTCTTGGCTGTATTGCACAATATTCTGTTCCAACATTCGAGTCTCATTATGGGGAGATTGCCTCATATATACGGACTACAATATTTAAAGTGATTGTTCAAAGCTGTGATACCTTTTTACTTGAACAGTTAATTGTATTTCCTCTTACTGTAGTGACCTAGGAGGCACAGACATGCCTTCTATTCTTGTAAAATTTCCAACGTTATGCATAAAAATAGTTCTAAAGTATAATGTCAATTTAAATGTGTGCATTTATTGAATTAGTCGTGTCTTTGCCATGTTCTGTCCTACTATTTCAGACAAGGACATTTTCATGCGTCCATGCTTCTTAGGTCCTAGTTTTTTTTAATATCTTTCTGTGCTGTTACAGTCGAATATGTTCTTCTTGCCTTATAAAAAAATTTTCTCTTGTAGGTGAATTCATATGATGAAACTAATTCATTCGATGATCCGTCATCATGTAGCAAGTCTTGCAAACTCAAGGTAAACTATGGCAGGAGTGCTGTTGTGCAAGAGAACCAGTTTCTCAAAAATACTGAAAGTAAAATAGTGATAAGTGGTTAGATTGCATAAGTTTGAATGAGATTGATATTATACTATGTTTTAAGGTGCTTCCAGTTTTCATATAACCTGTAAGAATCCCGCTTTGGATTCAAAGATAATTTTTTTTTATTATCTCCTTGGTGGGATTGTTAAGAATAAAGTGGTAGTGTTTTGGTCATTAGCCTAATGAGAATTTGACAACAGTTATCTTGTTGGCCAATGATTTTATTTAATTTTATCTTTGCAGATTTTTGGGCTGAAAACTTTAGTCAAGAGTTATTTACCACATCAAGGAAGTCATGTCAGTAAAAAAATTGATGAGTTTCTAGACTATTTGTTAAAAGTCCTGAATGGAGGAGAATTTTTTGTGGACAACTTCTCCTGGTATGACTTTGGATGCCTTTACTAATCTGGGTTCACTTTTGCTATTCTTTCTACTTTTTGATTTGAGTTTTTAATCGTTATCATTTTGCTTCTCTATTTTGCAGTCTAATTTTCCAATGTAGAAGAAATAGAGAACTGAAAATGAGTTTCAGCATTTATTTATGTATTTGCAATTCTGAGTTTTACTCTCTTTTTTTTGCATCAAGAACATTTGATTATGAGATCCTGTCATTGGTTTGATCATTGTCACTCTTTTGTAGTGAAAGTGACGAGAGTCATATCAGATTAGCTGCTGCAAAGTCTGTTCTTCTGTTATCAAGAAGATGGGATTTATACATTTCTCCACAGATATTTTGCTCAACAATTTTTATGGCAAAGGTATAATTATTGGTTTTGTTGTTATGTTTGGCATTTGACAAGTAAAATTGACTAAAAGAAACGATCTCCCCTGAGATACTAAAAGGTATTGGAGTTTTAAATTTTCTGCCAGTTTCCTAAATATGCTAATTTTTTTATTATGAAACATCGTATTTGGTCGATTGGTCTCATTCATGTTTGTTAGTAATTTGCTTCTTGCTAATTGGTTCAGGGAGTTATTTTTGTTTTTTAATAAAGACATTTTAAATGTAGTCTGTGGGATCCTGCAATTGGACTTTGGACATTTATCTTTCTTGCTCTATTGCTTCTTAGGAGTCTTCTTTTGTTAGAAGGTTATTTATCGATAAGACACACAAACTGTTGAAGGAGCATGCTATCCCTAATAAATATGCTTGTGCTTTTGCACTGGCCATCTTGGATTGCCCGAAGGATCTGCAAAATGATGTATGTAATGTTTATGAGTATTATGTTGGAATACCATTCAAAAATATTTTTTTTGTAATGTTTAACGAAATATTATTGTCTGATCCTTTCATTGTAGTCAATCAAATATATGGCAGAGTTTATCAAAGATTACAGTACGAAAGCACCGGTCCAACAAACATCTGCGGTGCAAGGAGGATCATTAACTTCTTATCCTGCATATATAGTGGTGTATTTGATCTATCTTCTAGCTCATGATGTGGGGTTCCCTTCAATAGATTGTCAAGATGAAGAATTATTTGCTAGGTTTTTCAGGTAAATGTTATTGCCAGATAAAGGATTCTGGGACCAAGTGATGGATGGAACATATAAGTGTTAAATACTTCTTCGGCTTGTATTATTTTTTCTTTGCAGTCCGCTTTTCTTCGTACTGCACATCTTGGTGAACAGAGGCACAGTGGATGAAAAATTGGATGTTCTTACCGATTCTGCATCATATTTGTATAGTATTTTCCGTGCCATAAAAATGGCTGAGGATGCGGTGGATTTCCACAAAACTTCTGTAAGGAATTCAGTTGCTGCATCTTTTCTTCATGGTCTTTCCTTAATGATATCAAGTTTATAGAAAAAGTGATATTATACAGAACCTACACATTCTAGCAGACGTTGGCTTCTCCTTTGTAACTGCCTTGAGTTCTTATGTTTCCTCCTCTCGTGCCCCTGGGCAGATTTTCCTACCATCATCATTGTATAAAGTAAGATTTTCCAAATTTCTGCTCACCCTCTTAAAGAAATGGTAAGTCTCAATTCCACGTCCAGTACATGATGTCCTTATTATCTTTGGCAGGCTAATTCAAGGTGTCTTGCTCAGCCCACTTTTGATGAATGCTTTATTAAAAGAATCATTGGAATGTTTCATTCTCGTATATCACTAGTATGTTCTGAAAACTTTCTTTTGATTATTTTCATGTACCAGCAACTCGTTAATTTCTGTTTTGAAAATTTTCTCGTTTCTTCAATTGAAGCCTAGTAGCATGCCTCCAACCAAGGGGCGAAAGTTTCATGAAAAGTTAATCATTATGCATTGCATCTTGAATTTTGCCAGGAAGTTGAATCCTTAAATGCCATGGGGGTAGAAACTAGAAAATCTGTGAAGCAGAATATGATTGTTGGGTGTGGTCGTGGGCGAAAACGAGCTTTTTCTCAAAGTGGCTTTGGATCAACAGAAGCTCATGAACATTCTATCAGTTATCAAAATCGTCCATCAAAAAAATTAGAACCAAGATTGGAAAAAGAACAGCTTTCTTCTTGTGATTCTGCTACTACATCTTCTTCCCTTATCAAATCACATAATCTAGGACATAAAATGGATGTAAACAGTGAGTATGAGGAAAACAACTTCATTGCAAATAATGTAACAACTAGTGAATGTTCTAAATACTTACAAGCTGAGCTCAAACACCCCTGCACCTTTAAGGTAACAAAATCTTTCCTCTGAAATGACTATCCTTTTTTCTCTTATTTGGAAAATGAAATTATTTTGCTTGTTTTGAACTCCTCTCTTGAATTATTATATTGGGTGGTGCAGGAAATCCATGTTGAACCGGGGCCTCCAATTGGGCAACGAATCAAATTGTTTTCTCCTATTAATGAAAGGTGAGGAAATTTGATTGAATGAACTAGATTCTTCTTAGTTTTTCCTTAAAATCTAACAGTTTTCTGCATCTTTGCAGTTATAATTATTGCACGGTGGACTCTTATAACTCCGAAAATAGTACGCATAAGGTCTATATAATTTCTTTTATATGATCAGTTATCTTTAAATAATATAGTTCTCATTGAGAGTTACGGTTCAATTTCGTTTGTTTCAGTTCCATTTCATCCAATTTCGTTTGTTTCAGTTCCATTTCATCCAATTATGCTAGTGCTTGTATTTCAGAATTATGCTGCAAGTACATATCTATCACTTTTACATGTGAAGTTTGACAAATTTAAGGTTAAATATATAGGAATTGGGATATTAGTACTTCATTCGAGGATGTGTTCAATTACTTGTCTTTGCTTAAGAATTTATTCCTACTCTAATTTATGTCAAGCTCGTGTGGATCTGGATCTTGGATGTCATGCCATAGTTTGTGAGACTTGGGAGTGTGAAACAGAACACTTGTAATAAGGAAAATTTGTAAATTGTTTCTAGAAATTTCCTTGTGGAAGTTCCTCCAATCTCTAATATGTTCATCTACTTCATTATTCTCTGTTTTGAAGTTCAGATAGAACTTAACGCATCTTTTCTTCAGATACAAGAGAAAATTATTGTCTCCTAAATCGTCTTCCCTAGAACATCTAAACAGTAATAAATGGCACAACCTTCTGTTTTATTTTATTAAAAAAATGGGATGCTTCCCTTCCTAATTTTATATGCATCTCACTTTTCTGGCAGGTTACATTTGACAATGGCGAAGTTGAATTGTTGTGCTTAGAAAATGAGAGCTGGGAAACTATAACTGATAGTCCACTCAAGGAAAGGGTAGGATAATTTTTATCATCCTGCTTTGTGAACTTTTGTTGAGTGTCTGTAAGTGTGTTCCTCGTGTTATAATGTCAAATTGACTTGTATCATTGATTCTGCACTGATGTGCATTGACTTTTAGCTTCAGTAATAGATATTCCAATTCAAGCCCTAGCAACTTTTAAAATATCAAATTGCATTGTTTTATTTTTGTTAAGTTGTGTCTCACACAAACACATCTTTTTCGCTACTGCTGAAAAAATGGAAATTCTATTTAGAAAGTTCAATTTCATATTCTTTTCTCATAATCTACCATCCACTCTTACTATTAAAAAAAATCTAAGATCCAGATACTTTGGATCAATCTTCTATTCTTATACACTGCATGATATTTCCATTCAATGTTGGTTTAAATGACGAAATTCTTTTCTTTTTATGTTATTATTCTTTCTTGTGAGTATCTATTTCAGACTTCCTTTTGGCTTCGTTTCTTTTCTATTCTCCCTTGTGGCTAATATATAAAGACATTTTTTGCTCATAATGAGATGAAAACGAGACTATTAAGGAGTCTACTGTTTTTTTTCCTTGGAGGTGTCAGTTGCTGAACGATCAAAGACTCGGCTGCAGCAGCATTCGTGAGTTGTTTTCTTTTGCTAATATCTCGTGTTGTTTTTAAAGTTGTTACTTGAATCAATCCTATTTCGAAAAATCAATATATACTTTGAGGAATGCTTTGTTCTGTGTTTATTTGTAACTCTTTTTTTTCCTTTAATCAGAACTGTGTCTGGGCATTCTTGAAATTGATTCCACATAACTTTTCATAAGAGGGTTTTAAGACACGGAAATTTACACAAAATCCTATTTAATTTCAGTTTATTAACTGTCTATTTCCACTTTCTGAATTGAAGCGGTATTTTGAAATATATTAAGCTCACACAGATAACTGGTAGTTGCTATGCCAAAAAGTAAGAAACTATTGTAAATATTTACTTTAACTACTTTATGTATACGTGTTAGACTATGATTGTTAGTGTCTGTCAAGTAACATTAGTTTTTCATCGTATTCCTTTCTGTTATTTTTTTCATTTTTACATTCAATATGAGCTTGTGAATTACTTGTTTCAGTGTCTTGAAGGAAAATACCAATCTTAGTAATATGTTGAAACCTGTTGATGAATATGGACGTGGTACTACTCAAGAGAAACTGAGATTATCAAATAACCTGAGTATGGCTCGTGAAGGTTATAGTTTTGAATTTACATTAACCATTTAACTTTCAATTTGCTTTGCTTGTACATGGTTCATGTGTTACTGGTATTTGATGTGAAAAAGAGCAATAAAATGTAGGCCTAAACAAGTTTAGGAACATGAAATAGATATACAATCTACGCTAGCATCTTTGCTTTACCATTCATTATGATGATTTTAAGTCCTTACATGCAATTTTAACAAGTTTAGCAAGCTCTGTTGGATTCAATAGCTACAAGCATGTCGTAGAATAGTTGTGATAAGAGTTTTTAGTTGAATTAATTTTAAAAGATTTTATAATACTCAGCAATTTGATAACATTTTTTCTATCTGATCTTGCATGAATTAGTTCTGTTTCCGTTTGTAAAATCAATAGATAGATGTACAGTATCGACATAGAGTGAAGATGAGGGCACATCTTGTACGTAAACAAAAATATACCCAAAAGTATGTTTCCATCATTTTATATAGCATGTAGAATCTCGTTGCTTGCTGAGTTTTAACTTCGGCCAACTCTTAATTGCAACTTCCTCATTCATCCCCACAAGTGACAAATAGAAGGTTAAAAAGTCTTGTGATAACACAACTGTGTGCTTCCAGCCAAACTGATGAAGGTGAAGAAAGCTGACAAGAGCAGTTCAATATCAGAAGTCTTTGACATCTTTTAGGATCCATACTGTAAGTTTCATTTCTTTTTGGATGATTACGTGATTTTTTTTCCCTGAAATTGAAAATAAATCTTTACTTGGGACTGTTGTTCTTTCTCCGGACTGAGTTTTCCCTCTATTTATGATTCGAATCGGCTTGCAGATGGCATAGACAAAGAGATGGACATTATTTAATTCACGTCTATCGTAATTGAACCCGAGCTGAAAGAAGACTGACTGGACAGACTTGAAGGGAATATTAAAGCCTCCCTGATTTAGCTTGAACTTACTCTTTTTAGGGACAAACGCCATATTTATTAGGCTTATTTTTGGTATATGATTATTATATGTCACATTGTGGCTGCCCAATTTTAGTAACTTCAGCATATTAGGAAAAAGGAAAACTAATATTTTATTAAAAATACATCTTGTAATAGCTTACCAAACTTTTTGCTGCGTGCATTCTCATGCTTAGACATTATTACTGGGCGTTCAAATTTAATAAATATATGGAATAAAAAGGCTGGTAATTATGACATTATTTTGGTCGCATTATATAATCCCTCACTTTAATGGTAAACGGTAGAAAATACAAGTGAAGCAAAATGTGGTAAAAACTCTGATACTTTCTGATGTTTCAACCCACCCAGATCTTAGATTCGGATTATGCAGTTGCATCGCTCCTGAGAATGAAAATTGATGGACGAAACTTAGAGATGATGATGATATGGGTCATTGGCCTCTGGGGCAAGGTTGAGGAGGATCAAAGTAGTCGGGTTTTGTATTATTTGGGTCGCACTCAGTCGAGTGTACCAACTACCCACACGATCAGGCTTGGGGGCGGGGACTCGGGGAGGACAGCAAAGGAAGGAATATTGAATAAGGTCAGCCTCAACAGCTTCAGGTGGTTGCTCATCCCCGACATCAACCGCGGTCGCTCTCTTATCTGCTGATGGCTCGGTTCACAACTGATTCCCCCCTCTCCCGACGAATTGTTCAAGCTTTCCTCCACTTCCTCCATTCCGGTCTTCTTTCTATTTCTCTTTCTCATCCTTTACTTTTGACTCGTTTGATTGTGATTAATCTCTTCTGTTAAAGAATCTAATTGAATATCTTCATATCAAATATCCTCCTCGATCTCTTCTTGTTGACCTTCATATGCCTTGTAGTTGTACGCTCTTCTCCAATCAATTTATTTCCACTAAATTTCAGTACATGTTGGCATTACAGTTCGTAATAATAGGATCGTTCCTTCTTTTCTCTTAAATAGTTGAACCAGGTCCAGATGTTGATCTTGAAGGCCTTGAGGTGGCAAGCGAATGTCTGCAGCAAGTGTTCCAAATTCAATCTTTTCACTCTGATGACCAAACAAACCCCGACTTGTTGGTTGATATGTTCAGTTCGTTGGACCAGAGTGAGCCTCTCAACAATGACTCCCATTCTAATCATAGAGACATTGCAGTAAATGCCCCTTCTTCATCCGCTAATTCCAAGGCTATTGGCACTGATATTTTAGAGTCAGCAAAGGTTATTCTTAATCCTCTAATGCTTTTTAGCCATCTATATATCATTTTCATCCAATTTTCTTTCATTTTTTTATTTTTGTATGTAGTGAGCTTGTTGATTTTTTAAATTTCTAATTATTTTGATGGTTTGATTGTTTTTGGGGGAAAAGTTTTCATTTTTAATTACTTGATTTAGGGTGTTGTGCTTAGATTTGACAAATTTTTTTTTCTAATAGGGCCAAGAGTGGACGAACGGCTCACCTTCCATTGGTAGGCTAGTTAGTCGTTTCATTTGTTTCATCTTTAAGTAACTTGTTCCTTGGTTTCCATTAAATTTCTACGAGATGTTACAATAAAACTATGAATTTATTAAAGTGAAAAATCATATCATAATGGCCCACTTTAAATTGACAATTTCGTGCATGGTAAAGAAATGTCTTTTACAAGTATATTTCCATCTTCTCAAATATGCTAGCATGAATTTGTAGTTTTCTTTCTAACCATCTTTCTGGCAGGAGTGTCTAGAGATGAGCTTCTTGGGCAATTCTTGGCTGCTCTTGAGAAAATTCACTTTTTCCAGTCAACTCAAGATGGCAATGACGACACAGTGCAACTGGAGAAAGCAACTCACCTATTTTCTGATGCCCTAACTGTACAATTATTTTCTGTGTTTGCGATATAGTCAATGAATGCTGGATCAACAAACTTTTGAAATAACATAAATTATATTGTTGTTCCTCAGCTATTGCCTCTGTCTCTCCTCTACTTTCTTTTGGTTGACAATGATTGGCAGTCTGTTATGATCACTATCAACAATGCGTATGCTAATAAAATAATAATAATTATCACTTCAGAATTTCACATAAATTCATAATCATAGGATAAATATTTCACAATAATGTAGCATTTTGTCTCATTACTTATGAATGGATGATGATTTAAAAGGCCTTAATTCTTATAGTTTGCTTTTAGCTTTTAAACTAAATTAATACTAAGCTAAAAATCTCTAAAGTTACCACGTGGAAGTTGACAGAAACTGCACTATTACTTCTTCAACGATGTTAAACAAGATTGCAAATTGTAATTATCTCAATATTAAATTCCTCTTGTTGCGCTTAAAATTTTATGATCTAGATATTGAATCTAATCTTATGTTTTTGTCCAATCTATCATTTTTTGTTCAATTTTTTTTTAATGATATTCTGTTTTATAGAGAAACATATGGTCTTTATTACTTTTTATTGGAATTATACATTCATCTGTATTTGTCCACTCATAATCTCTTCTTGCTTCTCAGGAAATGGGAAAATCCGGATGTCATGCATTAAATCAAAGCAACCTTGCTGAATCATTAAAATCACTTGGTACTTGGTAGTTAAAATTAGTTTACATGGTATTAGTTATTTGTTAGTCTGTCACTTCACATTGTCCTTTCCATCTTAATGCATAATATTTATAAATTTAAGGGGAAATGATTACCAGGCATTTGTTTGTAATCTAGCCATGAGAGAATAAAGATATGTTGTCACATACTCACATTTATTGCCACGTGTGGGGTTGTTCAAGTTGTAATTCAGGAATATGATTAAAAATTTCTAATCTATTTGTTGTAGATCGCATAAACAGTTGAATACTTATCTGTTATTGTAGGTAACAAGGCCATGCAATCGAAGTTATACTTGGATGCGATTGAGTTATACGATTGTGCCATTGCACTGAGTGAAAATAATTCTGTTTACCACTGTAACAGGTGCACTTCAACTTGTATGTGCTATATATTATGTAACTAGTATCCAAGATTGATGTATATGGTGAGATTTATTTAGATTGTGGTAGATGTAGAAATTGTGCAATTTTGAGTTGAAAATAGAATGTTGATATGATTTTACTCAATTTTTTATTAGATTTAAAATAAATAACAGAATTCTCTTTTGTTATGGGTTCTTAGTTTCCTGGCGTTGTTAATTTTAAAAATAATTGAACCATAAATTATGATGTCATAATTTCATCATATGCTTTGTAGTATAATTTCTGTATTGCTTCTATCGTTAGTGAACTATGTTTTACTTCAAAGTTTAGTGGATTTAAGTTAAAAGATTTTTTATTTCCTTAAATCTTCAAATTTCCATCTATTTATAAGTCTCAATTGCAGGGCAGCTGCTTACACACAGATTCACAAATATACCCAAGCCATAAAAGACTGCCTGAAATCCATTGATATTGACCCACATTATAGCAAGGCATATAGTCGTCTGGGCTTGGCTTATTATGGTCAAGGGAACTACCGTGATGCTATTGACAAAGGTTTTATGAAAGGTTGGTACAACTTGATGACAAGGCCTATAGTCGTATGAGCGTTGTTTTTTATCATTTTTCTGTTCGACTTGAGTAATACAATACCAAATGGAAAATATCAAGGTTGCGATGTGTAGTAGAAAACTATTATGGCTTCCAGTTATAAGTTGTTTAGAAGGACTTCGTTACAATAGAACCGCAAGGTGTTAAAGTGGTTTGTAATATAACGAGAGGATCCTCTCTCATCAATTTCGTACATGGTTTCATTTTTTGCTGAATTTTTTTCCTGATTAAACAAAAACAACAAATTGTTTTTTTTTTCCTTGTGCAGCCTTACAATTGGATCCACACAATGAAGCAGTCAAAGAAAATATTAGGGTCAGTACACTATGCATAATCAACTTCCTACTTGTATGATAAACGTTAGTGTAATTATGGCTCTCTTCTTATGATGATGTGAACTATCAAAGGTAGCTGAGCAAAGGTTGAAGGAAGAGCAGCAACAGAGAGAACGGGATCAGGTAATCTGTCCTTTATGGTCCACTGAAAATTTGAATAATGGGTTTAAGGGAGAAACTCTAAAACTGGTTATATTTACTTGTGTTTAAGTACATGACAGAAAACACTAGCTAATATCAACAACCTTTATAAATTTAGGATGTGTTATCATCCTTCTAGGGTCATGCTTCGTAGTAATTATTTTTCTATGATGTTTTCCCGCATGCTGTAACAATGTGGACTGTGCTAGTCAGTGAAGGAATTCACTGCTTTTCACCACATGCAGCACAAAATTGTGAATGTTTGTATTATATGATGTAACTTTAATTATCCCACATTTCTCTATTAAAATGGTATACAACACCTTTATTTTTCAAGGCTTAATTTGGTCTTGTAAGGTCTACCGAACAGAAACTGCATGAAATTAATTTATCTCCTGGTTTAGTAGAAAATGAACGTTTTTTAAAAAAAAAAAACACTTGTTCAAGTATAGGGAGATATATATTCTTTTTTAACGCATCCAAAAGCTTTTTTCATACACTAAACACAGCAGTCGAGTTTCAACATCCTCCGAGTATAAAGACTCCAGTGGCATAAGTTGAGATATTCCTTGTACATATTTCTTCACTGTTTGTACAATTATTAAATTTGTCCCGCTGTTGTGACAATTGCAGGGTTCAACCAGTAGCAGTAATCAAGAATCCCATAACCAAGCAGAAAGTGGATCTAGGAATGGTGCTACGGGGCCTCCATTTACTTCAATGCCATTCAATGCGGGTGCGCTGCCGGCCGAATTTGCAAGCCTGTTTATGAATATGGCGGCCAATGCTGCAAATTCATACAATGGACAGGCTTGGCAGGGTGGCGAAGGAGAAGAAAGGCATGAGAATGGAAGAGGGGATGAAGGATCTGGAATGAGAATAGGTGGAAACATAAGCATTAATGTGGGAGAAGACATGCCAGAGGATCTATCTGGTGCTTTGAGGTCGATGATGGAGATGTTTGCGGGGGGTGCATCTCGCGGAAATTCACAGGATAATACTAATAATGGAAGAAGACCTCCACAGAGTTAAAAAAGAAAAAGAACGCTGAGTTTGTGTCATTGACATGTGTTATGGGCTTTCAAGTTATGTATGGAGATGATAGATTGTATTAGGGGGAAATGATATGAATATAATAAACTTGTTTAGCTTTTGGAACACACTTTCTGTCAATGGGAGTGCATGATCTGCTACGCCTACCTAACCTTGGTCAGAGTCTGAGGAATGTTAGTTTGTTTAGCAGGGAATACCAAGACTGGACCTCCTCATGACCTCATCCTTGTCCTCTCTCTCACTCTCTCTCTCTCTCTCTCGCTCTACACACACACACACACACACCAAGCCTTGGTGGCTTCTCCTTCTCTCAATCTCAGTCTAAGCTCAGGACTGAACGATTCAATCTCCATCCTACTTCCTGATCCTTCTCCCTTTCTCCGCCCACTTACCACCCTAACTCATTCTCTCGACTCTCATTTTTCTTCCATGAATCTCGCCTTCCACCCCAGAAACTTTAGGTATTTGTCATATTTCTTCGAGTATTGGTTGTACTCGCTTCTATCACGTTACATCTTTTTCTCTTTCTGCTTTTTATCCAACTTATCTACAAGTTTGCTTCTTTTTCTCCATTACTTGAATCGCTTCTCCAATGCTGCAAATTTACACATTTTTCCTCAATTCAACACGCACTTATTTTTTTAACTGCGAGTTCAGTTTTACATGGATCAATCGCTTTATATCTTCTTTTTGGTTTCATTTTTGTTTTTCTAGAAACTAATGCTTGGCAACAACAGCTGAGTCTCTGTTCTTGCAGTCTTTAGTTTATAGCTTCTTTAGCTATAAAGTAACTTTCTAGGATGAGTGCATATATCATCGGTGTCCTAATGCCACTCCTAATTACTCTTCTATTTCGGAAGTCCAAGAATTCGAAAAAAATGGGTCTGCCTATTGATGTTGGTGATGATGCTCACCTACAATTCGATACCAACTGTCACAGGGTCCGAACAATCCTAGGCAAAATTTTTGACCTTGTGATGGCAGCTAAGTCGCCCACTTAGCTCAGCCCAACATTTGTCTGAACGGCCAAGTCCGCCTTAGCCAAACACGTTCTTCAAAAACTTGCCTAAGTACCACCGAGTAACCAAGCAAGCATGACGAGAGGAGAGACATTGTGCTTTTACGAGAACCTACTCTCAACCTTTTACTCACTTAACAAAAGGAAACATTACAACTCCGGCTGTAACGAAACAAAGGACCCACACATCTCATGGTTTCAGTGCTTTGCAAACTCTCTATTTATAAGGTCTACAAAACTGTTTGCCCAACCTCATGCGCCTAGTTGAAGTTGCCACATGTCTGGGATAACTTTCCATGCAATGCATAACCAGACAGTTTGTCCCACGTGTCCAAAGCAGCTTCCATGCAGCCCTTGGTTGCGTGCACTCAATCCTGCATGTGCCTCCGTTGCATGCACACTGACTGTCAGGCATCAGTTGCATGCACGTTATGTGTCTGCACATCAGTTGCGTGTGCCTCGACTGCCTGGACTGTCCATGTCTAGCAGACTGTCTGGACTGCTCACGTTCAACACCTTGCGTGCACGCCAACTGCCTGTGCTGTGCCTCAGTTGCACCTAATCGTGCTCAACTGCCCACGTTCAGCACATCACTCGACCAAGTGTCTGACCACTCGACCCACTTATCTCCTCCTCGGCCACCAAGTGCTCTGCGCATCCGCTGCGTCCAGTAGTGCTAAACTGCTCACGCCCAGCATGCCCCTCATGTCAAGTGTCCACCCACTAAACCCACTTGTGTCCTCCTCGGCCACCAAGTGATGTGCGCATCCGCTGTGCCCAGTAGTGCTAAACTGCTCACGCCCAGCATGCCCCTCATGTCAAGTGTCTGCCCACTCGACCCACTTGTGTCCTCCTCGGCCACCAAGTGCTGTGCACATCTGTTGCGCCCAATAGTGTTGAACTACTCATGCCCAGCACGCCTGTCACACCCCCAAATTCGCACCTAGAATTTTTGCCTTCTCAGTGGGATGTGCGGCGTCAAGTCCTCGACTTGACCAGCCTTCTTCGTTTGGTGCTTCCGGAATGAATTGCACAAAGAGACACAAGTGTTTACGGGAGCAAAACCTCCCAACCTTCTTTTTATTCCAAATACAAAGAATAGGACACTCACTCAATGCACACCACAATAGCTTAAGGAATTCCTTTATAGGATACCTTTAGCTTAGTGTCTCAAGAGGTTTATATACACAAAATGGCTTAGCCATATCATTAAAATCAGTCATCAATGCACCAATGCCTTAATGCCTCTTTGAATGCGTATGCCGCGCGCGTCTGCTGCCTGCCAGCCGCGCGCCGCGTGCGAACCTCCCATGCACCACGCGGTGTGCCTCGCACGCCGCGTGGTCCGTCCTACGGGCATGCCTTGCTCGTGTCTGGTGCGTTCTGCTCGCGCGCCCAGACACGGCCTCGCCCTGCAGTGGCTCGACCTGGTGCCCTGCACTGTGTGTTGTCCGTGTGTAACGCCAACGCCCATTTACTGCATGCCGCGTGAAACTGCCGTGCGCCTACTCCGCACCGCGTATAATGCCCTCGCGCGCCTGCTGCAAACCGCATGCCGCGTCAGCTAGTCGTCGGGTAACGCCCTGCGCGCTGCCGCCAGCCCCATAACTGTAGCGCCTTGTTGGTGCGTAACGCCCCGGCTGCGCCCACCGCGTGTGCCAGCCGAGTGCCGTGTGCGCCTCGTGTGCGTGTAACTGCCGCACACTAAATGTCTCGCTCTACACTTAGCCATTTCAGCATTTTCTCGCATGACTGTACGGATCCACCCTCCAGGCCATGTCTGCCTCATGGGTTGCGCACCTTGTGTGACTTAGTGAGCCGCGCGCCCAACTGATGCGCACCCATCGTGGGTTGCGAGCCTTCGGCTGCCGCTCGCCTGCATGGGTCACGCCCCTCTTACTGCCGCGTGCCCGAGGAGTAGCCCGGCTCCTCCTCTCCTTTGGGCTCTTGGCCCTTACCTTCGTGCACCATGGGAAATGGGGCGTGACAACGCCCCTCATGACAAGTGTTCGCCCACTAGACCCACTTGTGTCCTCCTCAGCCACCAAGTGCTGTGGGCATCTCCCATCATGCACGCGCGACGTCCATCATGCATCTATGGGTGTAACAAACCACACCCACTAGATGTCGATGCCCTCATTGACCAAATGATAAGTGGACTCTGAAGCAACCCTCTAAACTGCCACAAAGTTGTACTCCACTCCCATGTTAACCTCAACCGGTTCACTAAATTCAAGCACTTCCATTCTCGAAGCGCCTCAGCCACCTGATCCTGCCTCCTTAGCTTATGCTCCCCAACACAAAATCATGCTTGGCCACCTCGTAAGTCGAATGCCATTGCCCGACGTCACTTAACTTACGACTCCTATAAGCAATAAAATGCCTATGTTCTGCACATGACCCCTCCATGGCTCGATCCAGTGCATCAGTGTGAGCTTCCAATGACTTCACCAAGTCAAAAAGACTCCACACTAGCTGTGGAGACTGCTCCTCTTTGTCGAAAGCCACACCCAGTCGTGCTGATCACGTTCGGAATAATCCGCCAACGACCTAGCCCTTCGCGCGGTCATGCTGCACTGAACTGCTAGTGTCCAACGCATCCCTCATGTCCGATATGATTGCCTACGTCCAGCACAACGCTCACGTCTGGCACCACACCCCCGTCCAGCATAACAGTTAATTTGACTCGGCCTAACACGACTTGAATTGAACTTTACGCACCACACACCCTACGCTTAGGATTGCAACGTCGCCAACACCGCCTTTGGCACCTCATAACACCACATGGACCTTGTCCTCTTAACCGAATAGCTTTCCTTCTCGAGCAACTTCATCAACAAAATTGCCTTGTTCGATAGACCAATTCAATGATTGCCTACATCTTTGCGCTTATCCATCCAAATTTTCTCATTGCACCCCCAAATGAGATTTCCTCCTTGGAAACACTCATTGTCTCTTGAAGCTCCTTGCTCCAAATGCACCTCATCTTCCGCCAAATCCTCCCATGGAGCAATTCAGCATGGAGCTGGCCACTGTCGAGCCCCAACTCGACTTCCATCTTATGACCAACAACACTTCTAAACGAGAGATATTGACATCGTATTTGCAAGCCCTTGCCACACGACTGTCATCTTGATCGAGTCACCAGCAACATGATCCTGCCTCCTCGGCCACCATCTCCACTAAGTCTGCCTCATAAGTTTACCGTCCCTCCAAATGGTCTTGAGTTGTTTGCCCGAAAACTCTGGCTCAACATCTCCACCACGAACACCAGCCCTCCGCGACTGATTTTTAGCATTCATCCGAGATTGTGTCTAGAGCCATGGAAGCTTGCCCTTCTTCCATATGAAGTTCTCCATGCCATCAGATTCCCACCATAAGACACCGGCTCCAGAACTTTGATTTGCTGAGAACCACCGTGCTCCGGCGTGCCACTTATAGCGTGCTTGATAATGGACACCTCTAATTCAAGTGCTCGGACATTCCCTTTTTTATGTGGAAAAGGTCAATGCCAATAATTATTATTTTATGTGTGGACAATTCCTCAATATCTTGTTCATTCGCAACAAAAAAATTTCTTTGTGCGGCGATAAAAAAAACATGTTTTTTTGGAGAGATATACTATTTCACCAATCAAGTCACAGGTATCTAACATATTCATACCTAACGATTTTCCACAAAGTGGTGAAGAAAGGTATAACTTGTACAAATCTTTCCATTTTTCAATTCGATCTGATCCATTTGTTGGTAGAACTATTTACTCGATTGCAAACATTTCTGGAACACCTCTAACAAAGGGACAAATAGTCAATTTTGAAAGAACTTATTGTCAACTTCTTTCAGATATGACTCTATCTGATTCAGATAGGAAGAACTTGCTTCAGTATGTCAATTTCAATTCAAACATGGGTTTGATTCACACTCCATGTTCTGATGAATATTTACCATCCGAAAAGAGAAAAAAACGAAGTCTTTTATTTAAAGAAATGTCTTGCGAAAGGGCGAATGTATAGAACCTTTCAACGAGATAGTGCTTTTTCAACTCTCTCAAAATGAAATCTATTCCAAACATATATGACATGGTTCCTTACTTCGACGGGGTACAAATATATATATTTTCTATATTTAGATACTTTTTCAGACCTATTGCTGATACTAAGTAGCAGTCAAAAATGGGTATCCATTTTTCATGATATTATGCATGGATAAGATATATCATGGCAAATTCTTTAGAAAAAATGGTGTCTTCTACAATGGAATCTAATAAGTGAGATTTCGAGTAAGTGTTTACATAATCTTCTTATGTCCGAAGAAATGATTCATCGAAATAATGAGTCACCATTGATATCGACACATCTGAGATCACCAAATGTTCGAAAGTTCCTTTATTCAATCATTTTCCTTCTTCTTGTTGTTGGATATCTCGTTCATACACATCTTCTCTTTATTTCTTGAGCTTAAAGTAAGTTACAGAAATAGTTCGAAAAGGTCAAGTATCATACCAAATCCCATCAATCGAATCGCATTTTCGAGAAATACGAGACATCTAAGTCATACAAGTAAAGAGATATATTCATTGATAAGAAAAAGAAAAAATATGAATGGTAATTGGATTAATGATAAAGAAAGAGAATTTTTGGTTCAATTCTCCACCTTAATGGTAGAAAAAAGGATTGATCAAATTCTATTGAGGCTGATTCACAGTGATCATATATCAAAGAATGACTCTGGTTATCAAATGATTGAACAACCAGGAGCAATTTACTTATGATACTTAGTTGACATTTGTAAAAAGTATCTAATGAATTATGAGTTCAATACACCCTGTTTAGCATAAAGACGGACATTCCTTGCTCATTATTAGATAGTCACTTATTCACAAACCTCGTGTGGGGTTAATAGTTTTCATTTTCCATCTCATCGAAAACCATTTTCGCTCCGCTTAGCCCTATCCCCCTCTAGGGGTATTTTAGCGATAGGTTCTATAGGAACTGGACGATCCTATTTGGTCAAATACTTAATGACAAACTCCTATGTTCCTTTCATTACAGTATTTCTGAACAAGTTCCTAGATAACTCTGTTCTTGCAATCTTTAGTTTGTAGCTTCTTTAGCTATAAAGTAACTTTCTAGGATGAGTGCATATATCATCGGTGTCCTAATGCCACTCCTAGTTACTCTTCTATTTCGGAAGTCCAAGAATTCGAAGAAAAGGGGTCTGCCTATTGATGTTGGTGATGAAGCTGGGTATGCAATTCGGAATTGCAGGTCAGCTTCCCTTGTAGAAACAGCTTGGGAAGGTGTCTCAACTCTTGCACAACTTTTCGAGTATTCATGCCAGAAGAATTACGACAGGCTATTACTTGGAACTCGTAAATTGATTGCGAGGGAAACTGAAGTAACTGAAGATGGAAAGTCCTTTGAGAAGCTTCATTTGTGAGAATACTAGTGGCTAACATAAGGACAAGCATTTGAAGCTGCGTGTAGCTTCTCTTTTGGTTTAGCTCAACTCGGGCACAAAGCACAAAAACGAGCAGCTATCTTTGCTGACACGAGAGAGGAATGGTTCATTGCACTACAGGTTCTTACTTTATGTTTTTTCATACTATTTTAGTTTTTAAAATTTCATATTTTCTTTAGTTTCCAATTTCTGCATAAGCCTCGCTCTCAAATAATTTCATGTTCTTCTTGTAACATTTATTTACTATTTCATGATATGACTCATGTGGTTAATCTATCAGGGTTGTTTTAGGCGCAATATCACTGTTGTGACTATCTATGCATCTTTAGGGAAGAGGCTTTATGTCATTCTCTTAATGAGGCTCTCTCTCTCTCTCTCTCTCTCTCTCTCTCTCACTCTCACACACACACACACACTACATGCATACACTTCAAAACAAACCCAACAGAACGAACAGGTTGTTGCAACATGACTAGGTTACTTGGAAAAAGAAACTTTCTGGATGCGTTGGTAGTTTGATTAATCTGATCTGTAAGGATTACTGTCTTTTCAGAGATTCCTAGCAAAGTGAATTTATTAACCATGCCTAGCGATTCCACACTATTAACCACTTTCTCTCTCAAGTTCTCTCTTTTTGTGTCTGACTACTTTTGCAATGATGTATGTCTCTAATTCACTACACAAGCAATGAAAAACAGCAAAGAAATCATAAGGAACGACAAGATTTCACAGAAAGTTTTATTGAATTCAGTCATTAAATAAAGAACAAGAGCTAATGTTAGGTGTCACGGTGCTACTTTCAAGAAGGTTAATAAGACCGTGTGGCACCCATTATCACAATTTCAATAGGTCAGTCTATGAGAGCGCCAATGGCACTGAGTGCCCATTTCACTAGAGGGGGTTTTTTGTATAGCGAGTAAGCAATGAGGGGATACGTATCCGAAAAGAGCATTAATGAGTATTATGAGCATAAAGAGAGAATGTGTAAAAAGCTTGTTCATTGATTGGCAGCAAATTACACCTGTGGGTAGGGGGTCTAGGTGCTATCATGCCTCTCCCCATAAAGAGCAATCCGGACCATCTCCACTATGGTAGGAGTATACATGCTATAGTGGCGAGGAGTCACTTACAATGAAAAAAAAGAAACAGATACAACTGAAGTGCTTACAAAGAAAATAAATCTACCTAATAGCATGGGCGACCATAAACAACATGCCTTGGACAAGCCCAGATCTTGACATTCTCCCCTATTTGAGTTGTTGACGTCCTCGTCAACTCTGCTTCTGTTTGAATTATTTGATCTTCTGTACTGAGTTCTTTAAGTCTTCCACCTTCTCCCAAGATATTTCGTCATCTCCTAGTCCTTTCCATCTGATGAGATATTCCTGGTACTATGGTCGACCTATTCTGATGCTTCGATCTGCAAGGATTTCTTCAACTTTCTTCTTCTTTTGGTTGTTGATGAAGATATTTGGTCTGGTGAAGTCGTTTCTTTTCTTGTCTTCGTCGTTTGGGTGGTAGGGTTTTAAATTGTTGACATGGATCACTGAGTGGATTTTGAGCCACAATGGCATATTAACTTTGTTGGACGTTCTTCCGATCTTCTCGATAACTTCAATAGGACCTTCATATTTTCTGATAAGTCGCTTGTCTCTCTTCCCCCTGAAGCAAAGCTGTTCATGTAACAACTTAATCAGCACCAAATCTCCAGTGTTAAACTCCATCAGCCGTTATTTTCTATCTGCCCACTTCTTCAGATGTTTAGCTCGCTCCAGGTAAGCACGAGCTATCTCCACATTATGCTTCCATTCTTTGGAGAAGTTGCATGCCTTCGGGCTCTTTCCAAAATAAGGTTGTTCTAAGGTGTGAGGCATGATTGGCTGTCTCCCGCAAACCACTTCGAACGGACTCATTCCCGTTGAAGAGCACTTCTGACAGTTAAAACAAAATTGCGCCACATCAAGTAGACTCGGGAAATTCTTCTGATTAGTATTGATGAAGTGCCGCATATATTCTTCAAGTAAATTGTTGAAGTGTTCTGTCTTACCGTCTGTTTAGGGGTGATAGCTGGAAGAAATATTCAAACTAGATCCAAGTAGCTGAAATAGTTCCACCCAAAAGGACCCAGTGAATCAGGGATCTCTATCACTAACAATGCTTTGAGGAATTCCCCATAACTTCACTACATACTTGAAGAAGAGTTGGGCGGTTGTCTCTGCAGGATAGCGTTTCGGAGCAGCAAAGAACGTGACATACTTAGAAAATCGGTCGATAACAACTAATATTGCTTCAAAGTTTTTGGCAGATGGCAAGTTTGTGATGAAATCAAAGGAAACACTCTCCCAAGGCATCTCTAGTACTGGTAGAGGTTCTAGTAGGCCAGCAATCTTGTTCTTTGCCACCTTATCTTGTTGACACACTCATGTTTTGGTGTACTGCATAACATCACCCTTCATTTGGGACCAGTAATATCCTCTTTTCAAGAGGGCATAAGTCTACTCCCATCCTGCATGACCAGCCCACAAAGTGTCGTGACATTCCCACAGAAGAGTACACCTTAAGTTTTTGCTTCGGGGTACATACAAACAGTTTCCTTTTGTGAAGAGCAAATTGTTTTCAATCCAAAACTGCCTAGTCTTTCCTTCTTTCACAACCCGAGCTGCGGGGTCGTCTTGTAAACTATCTCAGATACAATCTTTCAAAGATCCATTAACTTTGCTTGCTTGAAGTTGAGATAGATAACATAGGCTTGCGCACTCTGCCTTCCAACTTAATGCATCAGCTACCTTATTGTTCTTGTCTGACTTGTGTTCGAAGTGGAAATCGAATTCTGAAATTAATTCATGCCAACGTGCTTGTTTGGCTGAGAGTTTTGGTTGCTCAAAGAAATGACAAATTGAGTTGTTGTCTGTCTTTACGATGAACTTCGACCCAAGCAAATACTGTCTCCACACACGGAGAAAATGTACTACAGCCAACATTTCTTGCTCGAAGGCAATGTATTTGTTCTCCGTCTCTTTCAACTTGTGACTTTCAAAGGTGATAGGATGGTCGTTCTGCAATAGGACTTCTCCTAGAGCAAAATATGAGGCATCAGTTTCTACTTCAAAAGGTTAAGTGACATCGGCTAGTGCGAGCACAGGCTCCTGTATCATAGCTTCTTTCAAATTGGCAAAGGATTTTTGGCATTCAGAGGTCTACGTCCAAGACAATCCTTTCTTTCAGAGTTCTGTTAGGGGTGCGGCTCTCTTCGAAAATCCTTCCACAAATCATCTATAACAATTGGCAAGCCCGAGGAAAGAACACAGTTTAGTGACAGATTTTAGGGTCTTCCAATCTTTGATAGCTCTTATCTTACCAGTGTCCATGTGAAGACGACCATGTTCAATAATGTGGCCAAGGAATTCAATGCTCTCCTGAGCAAAGGAGCATTTCTCTTTCTTCACATATAATTGATTTTCCTTCAGCTTTTCGAAAATTAGGCGCAGATGAGCTTTTTGTTCTTCTAGGGTTTTGCTATAGACAACGATGTCATCAAAGTACACGACGAAGAACTTATCAAGGTACTCGTGGAATACTTGATTCATGAGGGTGCGGAAGGTTGCCGGGGCATTTGTGAGCTCGAATGGCATTGCCAAGAATTCGAAGGCTCCATACCTTGTTACTCATGTTGTCTTGGGTTCGTCGCCCTTTGCAATCTTTACTTGGTAATAGCCAAACTGCAAATCGAGTTTGGTGAAGTACTTGGCCTTATATAATTAATCGAAAAGATCGGTGATGAACGAGATGAGATACTTGTTGCGTACTGTGACTTTGTTGAGTGCTCGATAATCTATACACATTCGTAGACTTCCGTCTTTTTTCTTTGGAACAACACCGGTGCTCCAAAAGGTGCTTTAGCAGGTCTGATGAATCCGGTCTCAAGTAACTCGTTTAATTACTTCCTTAATTCTGCCAGTTATGGCGGAACCATTATATACGGTGCCTTTACAGGAGGTTTAAATCTTGGGCTCAGTTCAATCTGATGATCGATATCCCTTCGTCGAGGTAAAGTCTTGGGTAAGCACTCGGGCATGGTACCCCTGAACCCTTCTAAGACTTGTAAGATTTCAAGGTGTATTATTTCTTCCTTTTTCTAACTTATCTCCAACGACACAATCATATAAGTTAGATCATCGTGCTTCAGCCTTTTCTTGAATTGCATAGCAGAGATCGTCTTTATGTTGTTGGCACCGGGTTGTTTAAGAATCGCAGAAACAACAATTGGGTTCTTACTTATGATAACTAAATATTTTGCTAGGGGCATTGAGATGACTTAATGTTATATCAAGACTTCCATCCCCAAGATGGTGTCAAAGTCGTCCATCTGTGCTACGACAAAATCAATGAGTCATGCCCATGGGCCGAGTTTCAACTGGACTCTCTTTACGACCCCGAGCACCGGCATCGCTTTTGCATTCAATGTTTTCATCCTACCATCATTCTTTTCTAGCTTCAGACCGAGACGATGAGCTTCTTCCTTTTTCTAATAAATTGTCTTAAAACATGATTCATTAATCTCATAAACGTGCTCGGTGCATTAGATAGTCCAAACGGCATAACCAACCATTCATAAAGACCAAATTTTGTTTTAAAAGCTATTTTCCATTTATCTTCTTATTTTATGTAAATTTGATAATATCCGTTCTTTAAGTCAATTTTGGAAAACATACGTGCACCTTGCAATTCATCAAGCATATCATCAAGTCGAGGAATAGGGTGTCGATACTTTACCATAATTTTATTTACCGCTCGACAATCGACGCATATTCTCCAAGTGTCGTCTTTTTTTTTTAAACCAATATGACCGGAACCGAGCATGGGCTAAGACTCTCCTTCACTAGGCCTTTCTCTACCAACTCATTTACTTGCCTTTGAATTTCCTTGGTTTCCTCTGAATTTGCTCGGTACGCGGGTCAGTTCGGGATCGTTGCTCCGAGCATGAAATCGATTTGATGCTCGATTCCCCTAAGCGGGGGAACTCCTTTAGGTAATTCCTCTGGAAATATATCATCAAATTCCTGCAATAGAGAGGCAACACTTATGGGAAGAGAATTCGTTAGTTCGTTAGTAGAAAAATAAACATCTTTGCAGAGTAACAAAATTATCTTCTCTTCTTCCCTCACAAGTCCACTATTTTTTCTCTCTTCTTCCTCGTTTCTTCTCCCGTTTTCTAATTTCTTTTCTTCTTCTTTGCCTTTTTTACTTTCTTTATTTATGGTTTTTCTCTTATCGGCTTCTTTGTCTCCTCTTTCTTTCTCGCCTTTTTCCTTCTCTTTTTTCATGTTTAAATTTTTTACTACGCCATTTTTGTCATTTAAGTTGTTGTCATTTGGATCTCTTTGGCAATCCTTTCTTGATCTAAGCTTGCTTCCCACGGTGGTAATGGTTTTAGTATTACCAACCTCCCATTTTGAGTAAACGAATACTCATTTTTATAGCCGTTATGCTTAACCATTCTATCATATTGCCATGGTCTCCCCAATAAGATGTGAGTTGCTTGCATTGGCACTACGTCACACAAAATCTCATCTTTGTACTTCCTGATTGATAATGCGATGTTTACTTGTCTTGTTACTTTGATTTAACCATAATCACTCAATCATTGCAATTTGTACAGCTTTGATTGTCGCTTGGTTTTTAAATTTAACTTTTGGATCAATAACGTACTAGCCACGTTTCTGCAACTTCCACTATCGATGATCATGCTACATACTTTGTTGTTGACATGACACCGAGTATGAAAGATATTTTTCCTTTGGGCATTGTTGTCGTCCTCCTTAATTTGTACACTTAAAGTTTTCCTTGTGACTAATAAATCTCCTTTAACCGGTTCCTCCACTTCTACATCACTAAAATCTTCGAGTGGTGGCATCTCGTTATCGCTTGAACTTAAACTTTCTATATCGCCATTCTCTAAGAAGACCATCACATGCTTATTGGGACAATTTGATGCGATGTGTCCAAATCCTTGGCATCGAAAACACTTGACTTCTCTAGTCCGAGTTAGTGTTGGAACCTCGCTCTTTTCTTTTGGTGGGTTGAAGTTATTAGCCACGATTTTCCCTTTGTGGTCCTCCCTCGGGTTTGGCTTCTCTCCTTTCCAATTTGGTTTCCACAAACTATTTGACGCCGTGTTTACCTTTGCATTTTTCTTGGCCTTTAGTTATCGTTCAATTTTGATCACCTTGTGTAGTAATTCCTCCATGTCCAAATAGTGTTGCAAATCTACTATGTGGGCAATCTCTCGATTAAGTCGTCCCACAAACCTTGTCATCGTGGCTTCTCCATCCTCGTTAACGTCGGCTTTTATCATGGCTATCTTCATTTCTTTATAATACTCCTCCACACTTTTATATTCTTGAGTAAGGCCTTAGAGTTTCCGACACAAATCCCTATAATAATATAACGGGACGTACATTTTTCTCATGGTTGTTTTCACACTTTCCCATGTGCGAATTGGGATTTCTCCGTTTCGTCTCTGAGTTTTGACTAGTTGATCCCACCAGATGCTGGCATAGTCGGTGAACTCCATTGTGACCAACCTAACTTTTTTCTTCTCCGTGTAGTTTCGATACTCAAGTAAAGAATTAACTTTCCTTAATCATTCCAAATAAGCTTCGGAATCACTTTTCCCTTGAAAGGGTGGATATTGACATTGATATCGCTAAGATCTCCATCCTCTCGATCGTTCCTATCGTATTTTTCCTTTCAGTTTGGTTTTTCATCGCGGTCATAGTATTCGTCAAACTTTCGTCCACAAGGATTTGTAGGTGACGGTATCTCCAAACGTTCCATCCTTTGATTAAGAGCCTCGTATTGATCGTGTATGGCCTTCATAAATATCCTTATATCAATCTCATTCTTCTCTTCGCTCATCATTCTAAAATTTTTTTTTAAATAAATAACGCAAAAGGTAAATTGCAAAATTTGAATCTGCAGGAATCTAAATGACTGAATTGAAATGCAGAAATTTAAATGACTGAATTGAAATGTCGAAATTTAAATAACTGAATTAAAATGCAGAAATTTAAATGACTAAAATGAAATGCTAAAATTTAAATGACTGAATTTAAATGAAGAAATTTAAATGGACATCTCCCTTCTCTCACGTGTTTACACTCGTACAATATCACTCCACTCATGTTTAGCTCAAAATTTTGGCTCTTATAAGATAATCTCACACTATTGTCTTTTACCACTCAATCTCTTCTTTAGATTCTTAAAGTTAGAACCCAATCAAGATGCAATCCAACAAGTGCAATGTGAAAATTTCAAACTTTCAAACTTAAAATCCAACTTTCGAGAATAGATTAAAGTCAAACCATTAAAGGTGTTTGCCAGAATCGATCTCTGGACATAACGTTTTTGAGAAGCTTTAATTGTTTCCGGTTGTAAATCCTCGATACTAATCAGGTATTCTAATGATTTTTTTTTTTGAAACTCGGAAAACTTGCAAAAATAGAAATTCGACTTGAGATTTGGATGTTAGGGTTCAAGACGAGCAAAGATATATCTTTCTCAATTGGTATTAACAAACGAGAGCTCTTTATTTTATTTTTATTTTTTTTGGAATTTTTTTTTCCAAAACTAACACGAAAGTAAAAGAATCAAAAGTTTTTGTGGAGAAGAAAAGAAGAACAAAAAAAATAACGAGAACGATCAAGATAGCTTCTTTGAATCGAAGAACCTTCGCTCTTTACCAAATAACGCAACCCTAAGATATTAGAAATCGTAAACCCAACACGCAATGCGGAAATCAAAGGGAATTATGCCTTTATTGATTCGAAAGAACAAGAAGAAGAAACTTTACCCCAATCGAAAGTTAACGATGGAACCGAAGTTATCAGAAAAGTAGCTAGACCCGAACCAAACTCGTTGGTTGAACCTAATCTATCAAGTTTGATTTTTTCAAGAGTACACTTGAAGAAGATCAAGTTCTAATATAAGAACTTAAGAAGAGAATTATAAGGATCTCACCTCAAAGCAAAAAGCTTCATAAAAATCAATTCATTCCAAAAATCCCTTAAATCTATTACAATGCTCCTTTAAATAGACAAATGTATAAATTTAATAAGGTAGTAACATAATTTAGAAACTGATAAAATACCCTAATTAGATAATAGGAAATTTGCTAAAAACAAGAAAAGAAAATTTGACATTTGAAAAGTGGTGCAAGTGGATGGTGGCCGCAGAAATTCAGTTTAAGTACCATTAAGTCTCGAGTTTTATTCAATTTGTGGGCCTAGCACAATGGTGTTGCACTTGTAAGAACTTTGAATTTAAAGAGTTTGGGCTAGAGTAGTGTTATATTGGGTGATCATGTGGGAAGTCTTTATTTTTTTAGACATCTCTTATATTTTGGGCTTCTTTTCCAATCATTATTTCTTCATCAACACTTAGTACTATTATGGCTCGTTGCACATCTTATGACAATTCCTTTTCTTGGATGTCTTTGATTAAAATTTGTAGTGTTTTGTTTATTTTCTTTTTTCTTGATCTCGTCATTGGTTCTCTTATGTTCATCAATGGATGTTGGCTCCCTATTGTTTCTTGATTGTCCTTAGTTGCTCTTTTGACTACATCACTTGTGTTGGGGGAACATTTTTCGAGTTTGATGATATCATTGTTGGTCGTGTTGGAGCTCCACTTCCTTGCTCATTTGTTAAGGTGCGCAAAAGTCATTGTTCTCTATAATTCCATGGGCATTCTTTATGTGTACCATTCTTGGAATGTTAAATGTTGACTAATAATCAAATCTGCGGGAAGAATGTATTATTCTGTTTAGAATCTATTGAAATTTGATATTTATTATAGGTGGAAAACCTCCCAGGCTATGACTATAAGTTGAGAGTCTGAGGCAAAGTTTGTACACGTCCTGCTAAGATATTGCTGCATCTTTATAATTATTGACCTGGCCCAATAGAATGAATAGACAAGAGTTGGAAGCCCCAGCAGCTCATGTTGGAAACAACCAGTTAGGCACTTAAAGTTGATTGGAAGAAGATGTAAAGGCTCAAACTAGCACAAACAGTGATTTTCTAACAATGGTTCTGGTGGAGTTTGTGATGATTAGCCGTTTCCATTTTTAGAGATTTGTTGACTTTTTATAGTCATGTTAACTTGCAAAATTTCTCTCTACCAGCTAATTGATTGGCCTGAAGGTGGATATTTGATAAATGATTCGCCAATACCACGTGGAGTTGGGGGTCCAAATGTTGCACTTGGGTATTCCAAAAATGAAGAGAAAACGCAGGAATCATACAAGGTTAGTTGAATATATTTCTTGACCAAATATCTTAATTTATAATCTTTGACGCCTTAGAGGCATTTCTTTTTTCAAATGCCCTTTTTTCATCACGAAGGTTGATGAGAGAGGAATGAGGTGGTTTTATACAGGTGATGTTGGGCATTTTCATGATGATGGCTGCCTGGAGATCATTGACCGAGAAACATACAGAAAAATTGAAAGAACGAAACACAGAGAGAGGCTCTTCCTTTGCCGTTTCTGCCCAGCCCGAGGACTCTCTTTGACGGTGAAAAATGCGCCTATCTGGAGAAAAATAAAGCTTTGGGACAATTGTGATTTTTCTGAAGCGAGCACGACATAAGAGTGTATTTCTGGGAAAGGAGGAACAGCGGAAGATGATTTGCTTGATAGAAGAATGAGAAGGCCCCACTAACACTAGAAGGATTCAAAGACGAAAGTCAAAAACTTGGATGATTATTATTAATATTTATCTATCAAACTCTCAAATAATTTGTAGCATGCTGAGGTGAGATGATTGAATTGTTGTGATCATGTTTCTCTCCGACAGGAAGCAAAAAAAGGGTCGGCTGGAGAAGTTTGAGATTCCGGCAAAGATAAAACTTCTCCGTGACCCATGGACTCCTGAACCTGGTCTGGTCACTGCAGCCCTCAAGATTAAAAGAGAGGTTACTAGAAAGGCCTTCTCTGAAGATGTTACAAACTTATATTCTTCGTGATTTTTGTTAAATCTATGGTCATGCATGTGGGTGTTGGTGGGATGGGTTGTGAATGCATGGGCTTGTTTTTGGTTCCATTTTTATTGGTAAGATGATTGAAAGGTAAGATGTCGTTCGGTGTTTGTGCTTTCTGCTTGCACCGCCGTCTCTTGGTCTTGGCTTCAAAACAACCTCACTCGCTTTCCCCGCCCTCACACCATTCTCATTTCTCTGTGAATTTAGCGTCAGTACACGTGTGATGATTCTTGAGCAACTTCAAAAATCTCGTGCTTCAACTCCCTTAAATGGGCTTCTTTGGGCCCTTTCTCGAAGCCTGATCCCAGGTGGCAGAATCTCCTCGGGACTCCACGCATGTCCACGTGTCTTTCATTGGCAGGCCTTGTGAGATCCCCCTCCCCCCCCAACGCCAGCCGCACCCTCTTATCGCCAAAAATCCCCTCCTTCAATCTCTCTCACTAATTTCTTTCTCCCTCCTCCATGGCTCTCTCTGCTCCCAACGCCACGACTGCCCTTCTCTCCCTCCCCTTTGCTTTCTCCAAGTCCTCCAGGCTTTATCCGAAGAAGGTCCGCTTTTCTTTTCCTTTTCTCTATTTTTTACCCTTAGCAGCTGTCCTGTATTTTCATTTGCATTCCTCGTAATTGTGGAAATTCAGGGTCTTAAAGGAGGAATCGGGGTGCTTGCCGTTTATGGAGAAGAAGGAGCTCTAGAGAGGAAGGCTGGATGGAGTACGCTTTTCAACGTGGAGGATCCGAGGTCCAAATTTCCACAATCCAAAGCCAAGTTTTTGGATGTGAATCAAGCTCTACAAGTTGCTAGATTGGACATTCAGTACTGTGATTGGCGGGCTCGTCAGGATGTTCTCACTATCATGCTCCTCCATGAAAAGGTCTTTCCTCTTTCTATTTCAAGCTTCAACATTTTCGCCTGTCATGTCTATTTCCCCAAATATGACGTTCTTTAGCCTTTAACAACTGCTTGCAGGTCGTTGAAGTTCTAAATCCTCTTGCTCGTGAGTACAAGTCCATTGGTACCTTGAAGAAAGATCTAGCCGAGTTGCAAGATGAATTAGCACAAGCTCACAGACAGGTTTGTGAATTGTGTTCTATGGAATTCATTCTATGAAACATTGGTCTGCAAATAACTTCTGTAACTCATACGAAGAAATACTATAAACATGCAAGTCCATCTTCATCTCTCACCATTGAATGTAACAAACAGGTTCACATATCCGAGGTCAGGGTTGCCACTGCATTGGATAAACTCGCTTACATGGAAACACTGGTAAATGATAAGTTGTTGGATGACAGAAAAACCAAAGAATCTGATGACATTGCCCCTTCTTCTAGTGGGTCTTCTCAATCTGCGCAAACTCTTAATGAGAGATTGCAAAGGAAAGGTTTGAACGTGTCGGGACCCGTTCAACCTTACCATCCGCGCTTGAAAAATTTCTGGTACCCTGTCGCATTTTCGAATGACTTGAAGGTTGACACCATGGTAAGTTAATCCATAGTCTCGTTGGAAATTTTCAAAAAGCATTCTAGTTTATGTTACTGATTGACAATCCATTTAAGAATTTCTCATAATTGTTTCAGATTCCAATAGATTGCTTTGAACATTCATGGGTTATCTTCCGTGGAAAGGATGGAAACCCTGGATGTGTGAAGAACACATGTGCACACAGAGCGTGCCCTCTTGACCTCGGTACTGTAAGCGAGGGTCGAATCCAGTGTCCCTATCATGGTTAGTACGAGACAAAATGAATACATTTAAGCATGGAAAGTTGAACGTAGAAATTAATTGAAGTTTCAATTACAGGGTGGGAATATTCGACAGACGGAAAGTGTGAAAAAATGCCATCTACGCGATTACTTGATGTGAAGATTAAGGCATTGCCTTGTTTTGAAAAGGAAGGAATGATCTGGATTTGGCCCGGAAATGACCCTCCAACGGCCGAGCTTCCTTCTTTGCAACCTCCTCCAGGTTTTCAAGTTCATGCTGAGGTATGCTGAAAAGAAAAGGAAAAAGTTAAAGGTCTTAGGAGTGGTGTTAATGTAGCTTTTGTCTGTGTTTTGTCACCTGCTCACTTGGTTTCTGTTATTTTATTCATTAAACGCGATAGCTTATCATGGAGCTTCCGGTGGAACATGGATTACTTCTGGATAATCTTTTGGATCTTGCGCATGCTCCTTTCACTCATACTTCAACCTTTGCCAAGGGATGGAGTGTGCCCAGGTTCGCTCAACTAGTTGATGATTTTAAGTCCAATGTCCAAAACCAAGTGCAGGTATAGTTTTTTAATGCAATTTGATATTCAGGTTGGTGAAGTTTATGACGCCTGCATCTGGCCTCCGAGGATATTGGGACCCATATCCAATAGACATGGAGTTTAGACCCCCTTGTATGGTGCTATCCACCATTGGAATCTCAAAGCCAGGAAAACTTGAAGGGCAGAGTACCAAACAATGTGCTACTCACCTACACCAACTTCACGTTTGCTTACCTTCTTCTAGAAACAAGACTCGCCTTCTGTACAGAATGTCACTGGATTTTGCCCCTTTGCTCAAGCACATTCCTTTCATGCATTATCTCTGGAGGCATTTCGCTGAACAGGTAATGATACTTGTATGGTTGATTTGATGATGAATTCATTGGACATCCTAGGAATTCATGTGTTGATTCCCACAGGTTTTAAATGAGGATCTAAGGCTTGTGATTGGACAACAAGACCGCATGATCAATGGGGAGAATATATGGAACATGCCGGTTTCTTATGACAAGTTGGGAATACGATACCGGCTATGGAGGGATGCTGTGGACAAGGGAGAAAAGCAATTGCCTTACACCAAATCAAACTGAGCAAGGCAAAATTTGGATCAACATTCATTTAGACAATTGCCGCTCCCGCCCTCTGGGAACTCCAGTAACAAGTGTCCAGCCCCGAGTCTGCAAGTAAGGAAGTAAATGTTGTGTAGAAAATGGAAGATAAAAAGGGGTGAGGAGAGGATACGGCTCCAAGTGTTCATTAGAGGCCCATTGTTTTGGTAGTGTACAGTCATAATCAATTAAAATTTTCTTACCTGCTCGAATGCAAGTGTTGATTTTTTCCAATTTGATATTGAGCCTGAAGTTATGAACTCCATGGTAATTGGTATCAGTCAAGAAGGTATATGCAAAGTTGCTGAATAAGTGGCCATTTAGCTGAGCAAGTGAGTGATTAGGTTATGGTCCCACCCAAAGTGGTCCTTTGTTTAAACAACACAACCACAACCAAGCTCGCCATGCTCACGCCACCTTTTAACACATTGGCTTGGTGCCTTACTACTTCAACCATAGCGCGTTCTCTAGCTTACCAGTCACATTATCTTTACTCGCGCAAACACAGTAATAATTATATTCCTTCAATTTCAATCGTCGTTGAATCTGAACACAAAATGATTAGATATCATTTCAGCTTTTGAAAAGGTCCAGATTCATACTTGGTCTTACTTTGAAGTGGCATCCCAACAGTCCAATGGTGAATTTCTTCGGGCACGGAAACACCATCTACTCTCCCACAGCGAACAGTGCTTAATGAAAAATATGTCACCAACATGTGGAGAAAGTGGCAACTCGTTTGATGGGTCTCAAGCATTTCAAAGTGGTCCCACCCAATGTAAAGTTTCAACATGACTTGAAATAATATTTCCCAAGAAGCTTTCACTATTATTCTTGTAACATTAGCACTAGAAACTAATTTCGTCAAGCTTACAAGATTAACATAAAGAAGAAACAACTCTCGTAACTAAGGGATTGTGCTTAACCAAAAATCTTGTTCGAGAAACAGTTCTACCTCTTCTCCCCGCATAAACATCTGGCAGCCTGCAAGGCAAAGTAGGTGAGGATGACATCGGCACCCGCGCGTCGGAGACACAAAAGAGACTCCATCATAACCTTTTCTTCATCAATCATTTTCAGAACAGCACCCGCCTTTATCATTGAATATTCACCCGACACCTAAACCAAAAGCTAGTTGTCAATCAAATAAGGAATCACGAGAAGAGTTAGTTTATATGCAAAGAACTTCAGTGAAAATATTGAGCGTTTCCAGCTCCATTGTGGGAGTGTCACTATACTGCTTGAACACAACAAGCTTAAACTAAGGATACCGAATTTTTGATATGAAGAAAGCACTGACATATAAGCTCGCTAGAAAGAATTAAAAAATTTGATAGATATAGTGTTTTGAAATGAAACTGGAAGAAATAAAGTTTCCTACTGTACCTGATATGCTGCAATTGGCAGAGGAGAGCTATCCCTGAGAAGCCTAATGATATCCAAATAAGGGAGACCAGGTTTCACCTGCAGGAAAGCAAACATAACATGAGCTCTTATGCCGAGCCAAGATCAAGAAATAACGCCAGGCCAAGATCAATAATGTCGAGAACTGAAGAAGGTAATACCAACCAAAAGGATATCTGCTCCTTCTGCTTCATCCTCTCGAACCTCAATCAAAGCCTCCCTGTAATTTGCTGGGTTCATCTGATAACTTTTATTTCAAAGGTCAAATAGGTGAGAAAATGAATTAAACACTTGACACAAAATTCAAGCACAGTGTGGATTTTAAGCAGTAAAGATTACGTCTTTTTGTCTCCAAAACGTGGATTTGAGTCAAGAGCTTCTCGAAACGGACCATAAAATGAACTAGCATACCTGATCGTTGAAAAATCTCACACATTTTATAAGATGAATAAAATCTTATTAAATTAGCAAGGAAAGAAAAAGCTAAAAGTTATCAGATTTACTTTGCCGTATAGGACATGATAGACACGTCATGGAAGCCTTCAGCATCAAGAGCTGATCGAATTGCTCCAACTCGACCGTCCATCATGTCACTCGGACTAACAACATCAGCACCTGCTCGGGCCTATAAAGGAAATGTTGAAGAAGAGAAGAAAAGTAAATAACACCAAAAGTCAATAAGAATTCTCATTAACTGAACCACCAGCCTTGATAAGTAAAACTAAGCAACTTTCTGAGAAATGTCCCAATATATAGATTAGGAATGAGAAAGTTATCGACACAATTACCTGGGAAACAGCTTGTTTACATAATTGATGCACTGTCTCGTCATTCATTATAACTCCTATAGGAGATGAAAGACAAATATTAAATCCAGTAACTGACTGAATAATTAGTGAGATAGTCTTAGTGTTTTAGATAAATCAAGAACACCAAATTTAGCCATATCACTGAAACATGGAGAGAATTTTTTCTCTGTTCAGTTGGTTATTACTAATAATTTGCTTCCTGTTTTGAAAATCAGAAAAAGATGAGAACACTTCAAACTTGTTTAGCATCTTAGACTTTAAAAAACTGTTGAAAGAACAGCAATTGCAAATAGCAAATAGATAGAACATGCACAACATGAAAATGACATTTGGTGTTCCAGCAATAAATTCATGTAAAATATATGTTTTTGAAGGAGGGACATTGGAAGAAGTGAAAACAAACAAAGAAAGACACCAGGCTAATAATCATAAGCTCCCTTTAAACAAGCAAATTCACATTGCTCAAAAAACCACCCTAATCTTCTCGTTCCTGTAGCAATAGAAATTTGCTCATCCTTGTGCTGTTTCCAACACAACACTTCTAATACATCTAGGGGGCAAGAGCGGTCACATTGACTACACCTAGGAATAGAATTTAAACGCCAAGTGGCTCTATATTTAGAGAATCCTGGCATAAAGGCATACAAGAAAAATCATCTATACCAATGCTGACAAGATCATTTTATCAGGCAATGGTATAATCAAAGTGCTTATGCACAAATATTCAGACAAAAATACTTGCTTGCTGTGTAGTTATTGCTTTTTATGAAACTAAGCCAGGAGAAATCTATCATGAAAATGTATTTATATTTAGGAAAAGAAATTATCGTGAAATTTTTTTTTCCCAACTCTTACATTTATCTTAATCATTAAAGGTCCACAAATTAACAGTAGAGTAATCAGAAGATAATACACATACCATCTTCTCTAACAATACCATCGTGACCATCTGATGAATATGGATCTAATGCAACGTCAGTGTAAATCACCTGGTCATATCATAGATGAATCAATATTATGAAGCCCCACATTTGAATCCTTGTTTTTCAGAAAACTCAAAAATCCAAGTCATACAAGTAGTAGACTTACAAGATCAGGGAATTTGTCTTTGAGCAGACGAATTGATCGAGGAACAAGGCCATTGTCATTATATGCTTCATCCCCTGTGGGAGTCTGAGACAAAAACCTACAATGTTAATGCAACTATAATAGATAAAAGTGAATGCAGCATGAACCTTCAACGCATCTGGAATTTTTGGGAAGAGCACAATGCTATTAACTCCAACATCACGGGCCTTGGCAACCTGTCAGATAAATTTTGAATTTGTGATCAACAAAGCTCAAATTGATAAATGATATATCCCTACACCAGTTATAGTTGATTTTCCTGCACACAACAAATTTTTCTTATTTTATAATTTATTAGGCCACAAAAAAGATGTCCGTATTACATGATATTTACCTTTCACTGTAAGCATAAGGTGTACAATGTGAATAATAACTTTTGTCATATCTTTCATGAACAGATAAAATACATTCACAGGTGAAAAAAGGAACATGAACAGAGGTCACCTCCGCATATTTAAACAAAATCGTAGGAACTAGTCAAAAAATGATAACAGAATGATAAGATGACCTAAACCTATATCTTTATTAGGGCATGATATCAAAAATGAAAAGGATCGCAATAATCCATGGCTCAAATGGTTTTCCACCATATTGTAAACAGCGAAGACAGCATTATAGATGTGGCAGTGTAATGATGGTAATACACAAAATTGTAGCTTTAAAAAATTGATTATATGAACATGAAACAAAACCAAAACTTTAATAATGGATTCTGCCAGCTAAAGCGGCAACAAATTCATTCACCTCTTCCACTAGTCCATGTCTCCACCCAAGTCTATAACATCCTGGCATAGCTCCAATAGGGGTATCCTCCTCACCTGCGAGTGTTGAACTCTATTATGCTACCAAACGAGCATCAGCATGATAATATATATTAGGACGCAAAAGTGGCACTACGCAGTGGCCAACCTTCATGAATGAAAAGGGGATAGACAAAATTGGAAGGTGATATGTTCGTCTCCTGGAATGACGACCTCAATGCTGGTGATTTTCGATTTCGACGAGGACGGCGGCTGAGAGGCTGAAACAATGACATTATCTTAAACAACTCATGGCAACAGAAACATACACCAACTTGAAAACGACAAGTTCATTTCCTAAAATTTGGCATTCCAGATCTTTAACTCCATAAACCATTTCAACTGCAACTTTTGTAAGAATAATTTCAGAGACAATATCTTATCTATCTTGTAATAGTTACCACGTGGTCTATCTTAATTACACCAATGAATTAGTTAAAGACCATGCGCAAATTTAACATGATAAAGTAAAAGGGTTTCACTAGCATTTTTTCTTCTATTAAGTAAAGAAAAATATCAGGTTTCATTCACATGACAAGAAAAAGTTATAGTTCAAGGATTAGCGCTGACAAGTGAAGATACGACAGGAGTTCCAGCAGGTGGCGCTGGTTTAGGCGGCACTGGGGGTGCTTCAGGAACATTTCCAGTTGCAACAGCAGCTTCACACTCCGCATCACTTAGTCCAAGCTTCTTGGCCTGTCCATCGCGTGCCTCGCTTGCTCGAACAACAAAGGCACGAGTCGGACGAGATTTGACGGAGAGCTGCACGCAGTTGAACTTTGGATTTGCCAAGGGTTTAAGACCCACGTAAGTAAGACAATCTAATCCCTTGATTATGCTGACATTACTGGGGCAGTTAACCACAGGTGAAGGCATAAAGTAATATGAATGAAAACCGGGAGCCGCAGCGTCTACATACATGAAAAATGATACAAGGAAAATCATATAAACGATTGAATTGATGAGGAGAAGGATAGCGGGAGGGTCAAATGCTCAATTAAGAAAAGGAAAAGGAAAAAAAAAAAAAAAAGTGAAGATCTGCTGGAGGTTGGAAAGGAAACAAACAGAAGAAGAGAGAAATAGCAGTGTAGGTGGATGGAGATGATTGGCGATGAAAGTGAAATCTGAAAAACTGAAGGAGGACGGAAAAGAAGCAGGCGTCGTACCTGAGAAAGGGAGAGAAATGGGGAGGTGGAGAGAGAAAGAGGAGCAGAACTTATCCGTGGGATGGAGATGGATCGGAACAACCAATAAGCGAATAAGACGGGTTGGAGGAGCAAACAGAGGAACCTTGCCTGGTTGGGCCCAGGCCCAATGCAAAAGAAGAGTAATACAAAGTCAAAGGGAGGTGGAAGTAGATTTCTACGCTAATTCCACCGCCGCGGTTAACACAACCAACGGGTGCCAAAGAAAGATATAAATGATTCGTATTAAAATATTTAATTATATATATATATATATATATATATATTAGCAATGTTATTCAATCACTATAAATTTAAAAAAAATAAATAAATAAAGTTATTAGAAATTTATCACAAGAGACCCTCCTTTTAAATTATACATAGAATAGAATAGAATAGAAGGCATAACATAAAATAGAAAAATATACTTTTATTTTATTAAGAATATCACCAAATTTGTCGATATTATACAAAAAAAATAATACGTGACGAACAAAATAATAATAAACTTCATTTAAAAAATATATAAATAAACAAACCGATCAATAACTTAATGACAAAACATTTTACAACCTCAAGAATTTCACTTATTATCAATTTTGGACAACTCTACAACATTATTCACTTGTAACGAATTAGATTCAATAATATAAAAAATTTATGAATCTAATTAATCCAACACAACCACAAAAAAGTACACTAATTATCAACACTCGCGTTTCCCATTCTAACTTGCTGGTGTGCTTTCAACACCTCGCTACTGAACTTCTCCAGTGCCTCAAATATTGGCACCAGTCCTACCTGTATACTACTCGATGCTCCACTATTCACTAACCTCATCGCATCTTTGTGCCTCTCTCTCCCCTCTTCCAGCCTCTTCCTCATTGAATCCAAGTCCACTTTCAGATCATCCAACGCCGACACTCCGCTCTCTGAAGCCGCCTTCGAATCCCCCGATACCCTATCCTGCTCCTCTTTCATCCTCCCCCTCTCCATTCGCAGCTTCTCAAAATCCTTGCTCTGGAACTCCGCTTTTATCCTCTGACGCTCCTCCTCCCCTTGCCTTTCCCATAAACGCTCCAAGTTCGAAGCCAACTCCCGCATTACCTTTCCCACCCTCTCCTCATAAATTGTCTCCATGGCTTGATACCAATCATTGCATGTTATAAATATGGGTGGAGCTCCTATTCGACCGGGGGAAAAGGGGGCAATCCCATCCGAGGTTTCCTCAGGCTCATGGCTAATGCATCGTAACAGCCATTCGTTCAATGCTTCCACATAACACTTTTGGCTGCTTATCCAACTGTTGAAACACTTGTACCAATTCCGAAGCTCAAGTTCTAGTTCTAAAGTGGCTTTTATACTCAAATCCCCCCGGAATGCAGTTCTGGCTTTCAGAGATCGAATCTTGCTGTCCATGATTGCTTGAAACTGTTTCTGGTGACATTTGAAGATGGATTTCCACATTTTTATCAATCTGCGTCAGAAAAATGGTTACCATCCCCATAAAATTTCCAAACGACGGTACATAATGTTGCCACTTTGCCAAAAAAAAGAAGAATTATAATATCTTAGGAAGACCTCGACAAATTTTTGAAGTATATACAACATATTTTGATCCAAACAAAATGCATGTCCAACAAAAATTTTAGCTACAACAAGATGGTCTTTTTGCTATTAGTGGTGAAGAAGAGCGTCATTCTGTGGACATGACAATTGACAAATCACATCTTTCTGCTTAGGAAACCCAGTTGGAGAGGGAGATAAACATAGACAAAAAGAACATATTTCAAGTGCCAAGGAACGAAGACAAGTACAGTATTACCCATGAATCAATTCTGTGAGTTGGGGTTGCAATTCTTCATCCCTCAATTTATGTATGCGGCCAGATATAGCATCAACTGCCGAGATACAAACATTAATTTTTGTCAGCAGCTTTCTAATTGTGGTCTGAGTAGCATCAATTTTACTGGAGTCTGCCCCTCGGTCATCCAAGGTTTTCAATCTCTTGCACTTCTTTTCATACAATAGACGTAGCTTCTCTTCATCCTAGACGCATTTTAAACAGAGATAAAGTAATAAATACCTTGTGAAAGCAGGATAATATCAGAGTATTTGTATCTGACTGGGACACTGCAATCAGAAAACAACGATTGCAAATAAATATTTGCAACAACTTATTCAAAGCTTTAGCATAAATTTCAGAAAAAGTATAAAGCTCATCAATAAGCAGACCCAATTCCAGCATCATTTACTCTACTGTAGATGGCCTTTTGCAGTTCAAATTATTTAACCGAAGCATTGAGGACATCATTTTATTTAGAGCAGGCGATCAATTACAGCAAAGTTGACAAAGAAAATGACAAAACACATATGCAACCCACGTGCATGTGACTATACCAACAAACATCAGGACAGAAAATGCACCATATATATAATGGCATCACACACAGGACTCTTCGATGACATTCGAGTAAAGTCAAATTATTCTATTAAGAATGTACTGACACACGTTCTTCTACACAAACACATACAAATTTGCCTAGCATGCAACTCCAACCCCCAATGAGGATAGCACTGGAACACTCAGTAAAAAGAAAATCCTTTACCATAGAAAAATATATATTTAGAGATTAATATATATCACTGAGCTACCAAATCTTATTAACAAAAGATTCATCATTGTATCACATTAACAACAAACAAGGCTTATATGCACACCAACCTTGACTTCTTTATACAATTTCTTTTCCCATGCATAGAGTTTTTCCAACGTTAAAGACAGATTTCCAGATTTCATAACAAAGTCGTTCCCGTAGTCTGCAGATGTACTGTATTGTTTTGCCAACTTCATTGTCCTTGTATCCAACTGAATTCTAGTCCCTGGTGGCGGATGGGAGTATAACATTGAAGGCACGATCAAGTCCATGATCCTTGAAAAAATAACTGCAGAACAATTAAATTTTCAACAAGCTAAAGATACTGAAATTCAACAACAATAAATAAGAGAGAGAAAATTAACAAGAGTTAACCAAGCTTGGTGGGGAATTATAGCTCTCTATGCACCTTTAAGAATGGTGGTTTTAGATTGATAAGGCAGCTTCCCCGCCTCAAGCAATAGAGCCACCTCTTTCCCATAGCCAGAGGCAACCTCAAATTCATCTCTTATTTCCTTGACAACCTCCTGCAGGTCCCTTGTACCTCGGGCTGTCAATGTGGTTAGACTACTCAGTCTAGAGGATTCGACATCAAGTGCAGATCCTTCTCCAACCTCGAAACTCACAGCTTTCTTTCTCGCGAGTTCATCTACCGAACTTCTCGACTCAATGGTATCCGGACTGCTATGTATTTCCTTTCTTTGGGATGACGTTGAGCTATCACTGGTTTGCAATGGCACCGTCTTAGAGTTTCCACCATAGCTTTGTGGTGGTACAGCCTTTGATGTCCCCTCACCAGAATTCTTATACTTGTTCTTTGTATCCAAATTTACTTTCTTTTCCATATAAGTCGCTTTCAACTTTTCTTGCTCTGTTTCATCTTCTAAATCAGGAATCCCCTCCCTTTTCCGCACTTCACTGGAATCAGGACTACTCACTGTTGAACCGTATCCATACTTGCTCTTAGGGTAATAACCCGGATAACCATAATCATAGCTATCAAAAACATTTATATAATCCCAAGCAGAGACACTTGGAGGCGAAGGAGGAGCTGGTGGAGGAGCAGGGGAACTAGGTTGCTGATTATATTGATGATAATCATTGGAATGCATACCCATTGGCATCCCATAAAATCCAGCATTCTGATAAAGCGAATACCCCTGATATCCAAAAGACGAATCGGTCCACTGGGCATTGGGAGCAAAATATCTCTCCTGGGCATCATACACCATTGTCTTTGCTGGCGTCGGCGACCTTCTCATGTAGTAGGTGTGCACATTAGTCATGGGAGAACCCCAAAATGCTGGTGAGTGCAAGGAAGAATAAGGAGGCGGAGTAGGGCGCTTCTGTTCTTCTGGGCTATCCTCCAAGTGAATGTGACTCGACGAGGAACCCAAATCGGAATCTGACTCGGACCCTGATGAGAAATGGAGGTGAGAACCGTCGATCTGGTCTTGCTGAGAATTTTGAGGGGGAGTTGAAGCCGAATGTGAAATCGAGGCGGAGGGCGAGGAGGTTTTGTTTTTGGCGGGTGGTTTGGGCGTCGTCCTCTTGCCTTGGTCGGAGGGTAATGGGAGGATTGGAGAGGGAGGTGAGGAAGAGGCAGCAGCGGTGATGAGGATCTCTTCGTCGACGAATTTGCGAAGGGCGTCGCCGACGTGTGTGAGAGAGTGAAAATAGGAGATGTGAGCAGCGGCTAGGGAGTAGCGGTGATGAGAAGCAGCCTTTATAAACTCCTTGCGCTCTCTGCAAAGAGTAACCAATTGAAACTCGTCGACCTTGGAACCTCCGCAGCCCATAGCAATGGGGAGCAGAGAAAAGTCCCGGAGCAAAAGCCGAGGCTAATGCAGTAAGAAAGCGGAGGAGGGATCATGATGGGCGTGGGAGTGCGTAGAGAGAGAAAGGGAAAAAGGGGGGAGAGAGCATGGTGAGGAAGGAAGCAGATCTAAAACAAAGGCAAGAAAAGAAAAAAGTAAAAGAGGAGGGGTGAGGGAAGGAGGAGATGATTTGTAGAAGAAAAAGGAGGGGTGACTTGAGGGAAGGAGGAGATGATTTGTAGAAGAAAGAGGAGATGTAAGCGTTGAATTTAAGAGTGGAGGTGGGATCGAGTGAGGG